>JAPMOQ010018919.1:164426-187429 GCA_026543055.1 Argiope trifasciata
ATATATATATATATATATATATATATATATATATATATATATATATAATTTTCAGATATGAAGCATTTTATACTTATTCGAAATTATAATCCAAGTAAAATGATGTCGTTTAACATTTTAACGATATTGTTCAATTTTGTTGAAATAATCGCGTAGCAGATTCAATGGCACTCAAGGAATGCAAGAGCTTTTCATCTCCCTGATCATATTGCTTTGAAAACATTAAATGAATGCACCTGATCCCATGAAACAGTCGCGATTTTGCACATGCATTTTTTATTAGTGTATCCGCACTGCTACACTTAAGGATGATACCCCGACATCGATATTTAATAGTCCTCCCCACCCCTCTAGCACGCACTGATAGCATAATTTAATAACTTTAAATTTACTAATATTAATAGTTTTATATTATTGATCTACTTTACTTCTAAAAATTTAATTTTCGCATTAAAATTTGACCAACTGATTTTAGTAACATAATGGTTTTAGCTAAATGAGAACCTATATATTTTAATTTTTTCAAATTGTATGTTTATCGCATTCATATCAAAGAGGAACTTAGCAAAATAATGCCTGTTGTATAATTTGAAGATTTCTACTCGTTAGTTATCATTCTTAACTTCTTTGTTTAGCATTGCTTTACCGATGAAAATGGATTCTTATTTGAGAATGGATTTACCTTTTCGCTCGCTCTTAACGTCTGCCAATAAAAATTGAGATAAAAATGTAATGATCTTATTTCTGTCACATCCCTTGTGTCAGTGTGTTTATAACCACCTTCACCTTTTTCCTCTCCTTAACGCTACTGATCTTAACCTCTTTATTGCATGTAAAAAAACCAAGCAAAAATAAACAATTTAAATATTTATTGAAGGTATCTTGTGATTGATAAGGTGATTTTCCTTATTAAATTATATTAAAAAAGGAATGTATAATTAAAAAAATTGTATGTAAAACTAATTTGATTTTTTTTTTCAGTTCTAGGATATGTTTCATGCATAGAAGTCGATAGCAGAGACGTGGTGGAAGGCCAGAGTATCCGATTGACCTGCAGGTTCAACCAGTACAGATCTGGAGAAATGCGAGTTTATTGGATGAGAATCAAAACAAACACGGATATCATCTCCATTAATAATGATTCTCATAGCGAAAGTCTGTATAAAGTCGATTTTAAACCAGAAGAGGGCCGATATGACCTTACTATCTTGAGAGCTGAATATGAAAAGGACAACTGCCAGTTCGAATGTAGATTCAAAGATAAGTCAAGAAATGAATTAAGTTATACAGTTATTGCAGCATTCAGCGTTACTGTTTTGAGTAAGTTGTTTATTCTACTGAAAATGATTAAAATCTTAATTTTTAATGTTTTTTGTGTTATATTTTATAGTAATACATTTTTTCTGAGTTTAAAAATGTTTAGATATCTGTTGCTGCTATTTAAAAGTAGGTTTTTTGTGAACTATGGTATTACATTTATTTTAAATTTTAAAGAAAAGTAATTGAAAGTAATTGTTAATTTAATTATTTTTTAAAAAAATAATATTCTCAATTTTTTTTATGCACTTAACAGTTTGGGCTGCCCACCTGTCGACGAAAATTGTAATTGTTAAACTAACACATGTCTACAAACTGTATATACTAAATTAAGAAACTGTGTTATTTTGAAGGAAAAGTATTGCATTCATGCCATAAAAGTTCATTAAAAAATAATATATGTAATGAAAAATCTTAAATTATCTTGAAATGATCGAGATAACAATGTCTTGAAGCACCTGCTGCCATCTGACGGAAGAATTATGAAGCGAAATTTTATTCACGGCTCATCAAAAATCATACCGATAAAACCGAAATTGGCATTAAATTTTGAAATTCTTATAAAAGTCATAATTTTTTTCTTTAACAACTATTATGATATTATTTATCCTTTTATAGAAACTAGTTTTTTGAGTCTTTTAGGTGTAAAATGAAAATAAATTCATTAGTACTTATTATAACCTGAATTAATATTTTTAAGATAAATGTACACCTTAAAATGTTTGAAAAACATTAATAAATTTTCAATCATTAATTTAGTTCCTCCTGGTCCTCCACAAATCACTCCACCTAAACCTGTTGCCCGAGAGGGTGAGACCTTTGCCTTGTCCTGCATGAGTCAAGGTGGAAGTCCTGATCCTATTGTTCAGTGGTATAGAGAAGATGTTCCACTTCAAGCTCAGCTACAGAAAGGGGGTTCTAGAGATCGTCCTACTACAAGTGTCTTATCTATCAACCCTAGAATGGAGGATGATAATGCAACTTATCGTTGTGCTGTTTGGAACCGAGCCATCCCAGAAGAACTGAAAATGGAAGGAACAGTTGCTCTGAGAGTTCAATGTAAATATTTTATATCTTGTTTTAGCCTATATATATTGGGAGTGTGTATGCATTTAAAAATTGAAATCTGAAATGTATATGTAATGTTAATGTGTACATAAATATGATAAGGGAAGCTTTCCAAATCTACTAAATATGAAAGAGAATTAAAGTATTTAAAAAAAATTTTTTAGTAAGATAATTATGGATGAATTCTGGCTTCTTAAATAATGGGACATTTCTTTATGTAAACATCATGTACTATAATGTTTAAATTTATAAAAGTTCGAGAAAATTTGGCTTTGTCATTCCTTCATATTGATAGAAAAATATTAAAAAAATCTTACTTATTTAGGCATTTCACTGAAGTTTATAAAATAACAGTATTGATAGGATATTTTTTTTTTATCCCTCATCAATATCTTTCTCAGTAGCAAGAAATAATTAAGATTAAATAATCTTACCCATCCTAGGTTTTAAAAAAGTAATAAAATTTTTTTTGCATTCATAACAAGGTGCAATTTTTAAAAATGTTACCACAGATTCATTCAACCCATTAGTATTAATGGCTTTTTAACAAAAATATATTTATATTTAAGTTATTGAATTTTATGATAAATTGGCCTGATCCAGCAATTTTATTTATTTGTAAAAAAATTCTTACCTGCCTTGTATGGAATTTTATTTTCCTCTAAATGTATAAAGGCCCTGAAAAAAGAATCATTCTGAATTGCTATCTTTAAAAAAATGTGTTGTTAGTAGAGAAATTTTTTTGCTTATTATATTTAATTTATTTATTAAATTTTGTGTAAATATATTTAGAAAAAATGCTATATTTTTCATGATATGATTACTAAAAGATATTGTTCCTTTTTAAATGTGCAGATGCTCCTAGAATCAAAGTTGGTCCTTTTAATCCTTTGAGAATAATGGTGAATGCTGATGCTACACTTACCTGTGTGGTAAATGCAAATCCTCCTACTCGTACAGTGAGATGGTTGAAATCAGGGCAACTGTTGTCTCATACTATGAACCATACCATTCCATCTGTAAAGCCGGAAGACAGTGGGACATACACATGTGTTGCTGAAAATGGTATTGGAGAAGCAACTCAAATTAATTTGGAGCTTGCAGTTTTATGTAAGTGTTCAGTTTGTTATTTTCTGTCTTTTAATTTAAAATGTAAAAAATATAGACTTGAAGGTTGTGTGATTCACATTTATTTTCATTTATATTCCAAAGATCTATTTTCTGTTTATTTATAAGACTGCATAGTTGAATTCTAAAAGTCAAAAGAGACTGAAGTTTCTCTTATTTTTTCTGTCATTCCAAAAATTTTTACTGGGTTATTTGCACTTGTTAATTATTTTAGTAGTGTATAAAATGTGTGATTTACCTGAATTTTGTTTATAAAAATCCTGTAATCTGTTCCCTAATTTACTTAAATTTCTTTTACAAGTGCCATAAAACTAATCAGTATATGATTTGTAATCTTTCACTTTTGATAAAATTTATAAAATTTTTGATAAAATTTTCAAAATCCATAATTGGTTAATCATTTATCAATTTGACTATTTGAAGCTGACTTTAAATGAATTTTAAGTGTAAAAACTAAAAAAAAATATTACAATTTAGATAGATTAAAATAGATTATGAGTCATTTCACATTGTTTGTTTGTATTAAATTTTCATTTTCATTTTTTTTTTGTCATGAAGTTTTATCTTTAAAAACACTGTCCTTGTTGCTAACAATATGTACTGTCCAATTTCAGATGGTCCCACAGTTAATCTTTTACCTGAAAAAGAAGTTTCTTTGGGAGAATCTCTAGCTGTCAAATGCAATGTAGCTTCTTATCCTCCACCTCACACCATTGAATGGATGAAAGAGAATGATCCATTCTTCAGACAGAGCGGTGACACCCTGAGATTGGAATCTGTGTCTTCTGAAGATTCTGGAAGATATTTTTGCAAAGCCACGACAACCGCACGCCCATCTGGATCATCTATGCAAAGAGAATCTTCTAGCAATTCATCAATCTTAATTAACATTAGACGTAAGAATTTGTGACTTTTTAAAAAATATGTACCACTTACTTGATAAAAAACTATATATATAGTGGTACTTCTTAATTTTCAAAATTTCACTTGAAGTTTTGTCACTGGAATTTTAGCAATAAATACACTTCCAAATCTATTCTTTCAAGAAAGCTTTTTCCTTAAATTTCTAATATTATTTATATTATTTGACTGATATAGCTGTATTGGTAAAGAGTAAGGGTTTATTTTGATTATATGATATATCTAAACTGCTTTGTTATTAAATATTTATAATGTTTAGTTGAAGTTTTCTTTCAGAAAAATTTGAAAAATAATTGTCTATTTTACATATTAAACATTTATTACTAGGAAAATGCTTTAAAAATAATTTTATTATTAATGTCTAGTAGTGACAAAAATTTTCCCCAATTAATAGCTCAGTGTCATTTTTTTTATGCAAGTTAGAAAACAACTAAAAATAATAACTGACATTAAATGACTATGTCAAAAATTATGATGAGATAATATGTATTCATCTTTTTTTAAACCTTTTTCCCAGATAGTGAATAATAATTACAACATATTGAATAATATAAAATTATTGTCTAAATTTCTTTCCAAAAATTACTAGCCATTAGTTCTGGAGACCATGTATGTCTAATGGGTTTATTTCTCTTTTTCTGTATAGACAAACCTGGCGAGACTGTAATTCAGCCTGCAACTCTTGAAGCTGTGACCGGAAAACCCTTTACTCTAATGTGCTCAGCAAAACCTCCTGGCTATCCCTTACCTGAATATCGCTGGTGGAAAGAGGGACAAGAAAAAGTCGAACTTAGCCGCAAAGCAAATTACACTCTGCTCTCTGCTCATGTTAGCCATGAGGGACAATATTACTGTCAGTCTCAAAACAGTTTAGGTTATGGATCCATAGCTTCAGCTTATTTGACTGTTTATGGTTAGTATGATTCCATTTAAAAAAAAAAAATTGTTTTCTTTATAATGATGTAATAATTGAATACTCATTTTATTTTCGTAATTGTAAATGCTTCTTGATATTAAATTTATGCATGTTATGAATATGACTTTAAATGTTATGTATGTGGCTATTAAATCTTTCAAAGCCCATCAAGACTGTTTGGCTTTGATTTTATGGACTTATTAATTATTAACTTAAATAATTTAATGTTTCTTTCCTTCAAATGTAATTCAAAAATAGATCTAATTGATAGTTTTCTTCAAATATGACTGTTACATTGAGTTAAATTCCTGTATCATTCAAATAAAAATTGTCTCACATTTTTAAGTAATTGAAGTTTATTTGTATTTTTCAAATAGTGCAGTTATAATTTTATAATTTCTATATATTTTGAAAACATATATAATTGAAAAATTATTGATAAATTTTTATTGAAATAATTTAGATCATTTACAGTTTGTTTGATAAATTCTTATATTTATTTTTGCAGAACCTGTCTCCCTAACTATTCCATTAAGACCTCAAGTTATCAGAAAAGAAACTGATGCAAATTTCAGCATCACTTGCAGAGCTAGAGGAAAGCCCATTCCTCAAGTTCAGTGGGTACACAATGGACAGACAATACCAGCAGACAGTGGATTCTTCAAGATAATAACTACAAACAGCATTGAGGATAATAATGTGAATTCTCTACAAAGTACTCTTGTTTTTGAGGGAAGGGATAGAAAAAATGGCCGTCTTACTTCTGAAGATCGGGGCAAATACTCTTGTGTATACGATAATGGATTTGGAGAAGTGATTTCTACTTTGAATTTAAAAGTTGAACGTAAGCTATGATTTTTATTTTTTGATTTTCTCCTGATATGCTCTTTCTTTTCTGATATTAAATTTATATTAAGCTTATAAGGCTCAACAATAGAACAATTTTCTTGTCTCATTAATTTATAGGAATTTATTTAGTATTCAAAGAATGAAGTTTTAGAATTTTATTCATAATTTTATTTGTGTTTTACTTGATGATTTATTCTTTTTGAAACAGCCAGTTTTTATGTCATAAGAATATATGAAAAAAGTCTTGTAGCTCATTTTTGATTTTCTTCAACAGTACTTCCATTTTAATCATAGAAGTAATTTGATAAAAAAAAATATATGTAATTTAATGCAGTATGTATTTTTTGTACTTTGTCTGATGTGCTGTGTTTGTTTTAGTAACAAAGAATATTATAAAAAAATTATCCACATTTTAAAAATAAAACAATTTTTGTTTATTATAATTATTTATAAAACTTTCTTATTGTTTATTATTTTTTATAGATTCGCCTATTGTGAAACATACATACAACAGAGTTGCCTTCGATCCACGTGAGACTGCAGTACTTAAATGCATTATGCAAGCTTATCCTGAACCTGTTTTTGAGTGGTTTCACTATGGAAGAGGACTTGATAACTATGGAAATCATGGCACAAATGTTACCGATATTGGTGGTGATACTTATGTTGGTGTTTTGTCCATTAAAGATTTGACAGAAAATGATTATGGAGAATATACATGCCGAGCATGGAATCAAATTGGTGACAAGAAAACCATTATCAAGTTAGTTAAGAAAGGTAGGTTCATTGATATTATTTTTTTCAACATTTAAAAACTTTTAATTTACACTTTTCATGTTTACTTGTATTAAATGAAGTACAGAATTAATAGCAAGTATGTATTATGTGAATGTTTAAAATTAAATATGTGAACAGATTTTTAAAATGAATATGGTATATAATCACAATTTCATATCAAAATTTTCTATTATTTTCTAAATTTGACAAAAGATGATATGTACATAATTTTTCTTTTTAAATAAATTCGATGTTATAGGCAGATGTAGTTATTTTAAAAAATTGTTTAATCAGAAATGTCCACCCAGTAACAGTCCATATTTAAATTGATTGCAAATTTTTGCCAAAAACATTTTTAGTTTGTTTTGTAACTCAAGTTCATACATTAGTTCTGTATGCTGTAGTTTAAATTTCTTTCTTTCTTTCAATCTACAACAATTTCTGCACTAGAAAACTTAGCAATGTATATTCATTTATTTGTGTTAAAGAAAGGAATTATTGACTAAAAATTATTTTAGAAAATAGAGCCAGTAAAAAGGTTTCATAGTTTATTATTTACTGTCAGTGAAAAAAAGAAATTTTGTGAATTTTTTTTTTTGTATATGTAATAATTAATAGTAGTAAGAAGTGTCAAAATTAGTATGAAATATTGATAAGGTTCCTTCTAAATAATTAAAAATTTTTGAAACTTCAAAGTACTTAATTTTTGTTTTGTATTTGTTCACATAATTATGTTTTTCAAAAATTATTAAATGATTCTTTTGATATTCTAATGACTAGTATATTTTATCAAATTTTTGTAATAATTTAATTGGAAATGTAAAATTATCAAATTATAAATTTTGGTTTTTCTTCTCTAGGTGTCCCTGAGCGACCATCTAATATCGAATTAGTAGATGCTAGTTCTGACAAAATTACTTTGAGATGGACTGAAGGATTTAATGGTGGATTTTCAAGCACTCAATATTTGATCACTTATTGGCCAGCTAGTGAAAATGTTAAAGGCAGAAATGAATCATGCAGATCGCAAAATGTTTGTGAAATCATAGGTTAGTAATCAATAAAGCAATTTATTGCTCGCTTTAAAAAAAAGATTTCATGTAAAAATTTTCATTTTATCCTGTTTTAAATCAATTTTTTATAATTCATAGTGGTTCTTAATTTCACAAATGTATCTCTCTATTATTTATTTAGGTTTGCAATCTGAAACTGAATATAAATTCAAAGTCTTAGCTGTTAATCCCAAAGGATACAGTCCATATTCAGAAGAAATTATTATCAAAACAAAACGTAAGTTATGGTCCTTTTTTTTAAAAAAATCCTCTTTTTGTTTATTTTAAAAATTAGTGATAAATTAAATTTATTATTTCGTTTAAAAGAAATCTAGTTTCAAAAACTATTTTATAACTCTGCAAATCAATTTTTAATATTTATAAAGCAGTTTGTTTTCAGATTTAATGTCTTTTCCAGTTTTTGCTTTGCCTTTTTTTAACAATATTGATATAACTTAGCTATAATAATAATATTTTAAATATAATCGAATGAAATTTTTTTTTGTGTGAAACATAATGTATGAAAATTATTTTTGAAATTTTGATGTAGTTTGATGAGATATATTTGAATATAATATTTATTATATGTATGTGTTTTGATTGAATGATTTGATTGAAATTGATTTTCACTAATATATTTTTTTTTCTTTTTTTTATAGCTAATCTAAGAGGTAAGTTCATTTTTTAAAAATTCTTTAAAAATTAATCTAAAAAAATTAAAATTCTAGCTATTTCTAAAATTCAAAATTTTACATTATATTTTAAGTAATTTTTTAACTACTTAATGTAAGAAATCCATTCATTGAAATATAAATTAAAATAATTTCATTAGATCATAATTTGTTCCTTTATTAGGGAAGCATTTTAAAATGGTATGCTTCTTTTTCCATCCACAGATTTACCTCGTGCTATTGATGCTCACTTTGACAAAGAAACTAGTCAACTAACCTTTGCTGTTGACCCGCTTCCTATTCCATTGTCTGCAAAAGTAAGTTTCAGTTTTATTTTCATTTTATTTTCTTGTTGGGTTTTTAATTAAGTGTACAGACTTTAAAAAGTATTATAATTGCTGATGGAATATTACTTCATGCAATTAACTCTTTATGATTATAAAAACTATCTCTTTAATTTTAACTGCTCTATCTAAAAAAGATTTTCAACATTTTTTTACTTTTGAGCTTATATTTAAGTTGAATATTGTTTGAAAAGTTGTACAAAAGTAATGAAACTTCAAAAAAAAAAAAAAAAAAACAATGAAATGACTTAATCTTTAATAAATTTGCTTGCAAAAAAATTGCAGCAAATTTTCAAAACACTTGGGATATAACTGAGCTTTCAGTTATGACATATATTTCATATGTCTTTAAACCAATTAATTATTAAAAATTTGCTTATTATTAAACTGTTATTGCAGCAATGAAATATAAAACTTTCATTATTAAGTTTATTATATTTTATATAATTTTTGGAATTGAAGAAAATTTAGTGAGTAGTGTACTGTGGATAAAGAAAAATTATAAACACTATTTTTGAAGTATGTAAAAAGTTGGCTAATTTCAACAAAAAAGATATAAATGTAGGATTTTTTTCACAATTTAAAAATTTTTAATTGTAAATTTTAGGTACAGGCAAGATATGCAGATTCTGAAGAATGGATTCATCAAAAATATATTGAAATTGAATCAACTGAAATGAAAGTGTATTTAAAGCCTGGTGATCAGAGCTTCAGTGATGTTCGAGTTACTCTGTGTCTTCAAAGCAATGAATCTTGGTGTGGAGATGCAAAGATTGCAAGCCCATTTGATGGTAAGTTTTTCGTTTAAAAGAAAATCAGTATGATTTGCAAATGAAACATGTTAGTTTTAAAGAAAAATGCTTAAAATTATCATTAAAGAAGTTTTAATAAAAAAATATTTCACTATAGAGGGTTTTAATAATTTTTTAAATTAAAAATGTCTCATTGAAAAATATTTTAATGTGAAACAGTTCTTTTGTGGTAGAAAAAAAATGTATTAATATATGTAAAATAGATTTTTTGTTGTATTCATTATTTGCACATTGTTCTTTAAAACTTCTTCATTAATATGGTCCCCTCTCCCTCCTTATTTTGATATTAACTGTCTTGATACAGAATGATCTTATTTATAGAATCTGATTAAACAGGTTTTTAAAAAAATTTTGGGTTGAGAATTTTGGGTTAGATCATATTTAGTGTAATAAACTCCCCCTCTTACTAAGGTACTGTTAGAAAGTTTATTATTTTTTTAATGCTTAGATGGATTCTATAATTTTGTGTCATTGCAGAAAATGATGAAACTCTTATCTGATTCTAGCCTAGTTTTTTCTTTTTACTTTTAAAAATGAATTTTTATTTTTTTCAATCAAATATTATTAATTCTATTCCCAGCACTATCCTTAAAACATCTCCTTTATTAACCACTTCCAGAAAATATAATTTTTTCCTTTGGTATAGATACTCTTTTTGCCCTTGATAATCAAATGAACAGAGGGGAAATCATAATAAAATATGAATAAAGTTTTTTATTTCAATTTATTTAAGAGAAAATTTTTGCACACATTGTCTCATAAAGATTGATTTATTTATTGATCAGAATAACCTACTGCTTATTTAAATTTAGAGATAATCACATAAATGCTGTGACGTACATGGTATCTTTGAATTTAATAAGAATTATGGTTCATATTTTAAATTACTTTTATTCAAATGTATTTCAGTTGTGTGCTAAATATATTTTATAATTTATATAATTTAAAATTCAAGGACAAATTAAAATTTTTTTCAAAAAATGTTTTCAAAAGCAATGAATTTATGTTAAATCTCTTTATATTCATGCTAACATAAGGAAGATGCACACAGGTTAGTTAATTTATACTTATGAATTTAATTATTTCATATTGATAAAAAGTGATTAATAAATTTAATCTTATCTTTAACTATGAATAAGTTTCTGAAATTTTAATTTAATACTTTTTTTTATTATAATAATTAGATTCAGCACCTCGATCTGTGGAAACTGCTGGTGTTCGTGTAGAAAACATGTATGTGATAATAACTATTGCTGGATGTATTTCAGTTGCTGCTATAATTGCATTCATTTGTTATTACATGTGCAGAAAATCAAACCAAGGTAATGTCAAATAATTTCTTCTAGTCAGTTAGTTGTAAATTTCAATTGTAATATGATAAAATCTTTGTTCGTTGCAATATAAAATTGTATTAAATATAATTTTTTGTCATATAAAAATTGAAAATATTATTTCAGTTAAATTAATTATGTGTCCTTTTATATTTTCAGGCAATAAGAAGAAGCAAGAAATCAAGACTTTGAAGTAAGTATGCTTGAAATGGCATTGAATTTCTCAACATAATCTTCAATATTCACCACCACATGCATTTTCAAAATTACTAAGTAATGTGAATTTACACAATTGAGTTTGGTTTTAACTAATGGATTTTTCCTTTTGTAGTGCTGGACCCCCTCCTGTCACTTTACCGTATTATTCAGAAGAAAATCTTACAAAACATGGTGATGTTTTGGATTCAAACCCCAAAGGAAATATATATATGACTGGAATGCCTGATGGTCCAAATGATCATATGTGCCCAGGATCAAATGATCATGGTATGTTGAAATAATTAAATTTAATTCCTTTATTTAAAAATGTAACTTAAAAAAGTTCATTTAAATGACTCTACCCCTTGCTTTGCTTTGACCATAATTCATTTGAATTTATTTTAAAGATATTTGTCAAAACAATATTTACATTTCTGTTGTTGTATTAAGAAATTATGAATTTTATAGTATAATTTTTGTCAAATATCTCTCTATTTTAAGCATACTAAACTTTGATATATCTGGAACACATTGATATTATTTATTATTTTTTTTTCTATTTAAACTTTTATTAAAGCTAAAGACATTGCAAAGTTTGGAGCTTTCTGAATCTTTTTCCTCCCTTTTCTTTTTGTTAATTATACTATCAAAAATTAATAAAAGTAGGAGATACTCATTGTAGATACAAGTTTTAAGTAACTTATGTTTGAATTAAATTTCTATAGGAGGTATATAATTAAGAAATAAAGAGTAATCTGCTGATTTATTAATATGAATTGTGTTTAAAAAAACTTTCTTTAAAATGGTACTGAAAGTGATTAGGAATTTAATACTCACCCCCTTTTTCAGGTTTAATGTATCCAGGTGACCGAGATCTAGGATTAGGTATGGGACCCAATAGTCATTTGAACATGCTACTGAAGAATGGAGACATTCCCGATGGCTCATATTATCCATTTGAAGGTGAAATGGTCAATGATTATTATAGTGGAAATGACTTCAAGCCTGTCAATAATGACATGATGAACATGAAAAACAGAGAACATCTGCGTACGTATATTTTCTTTCCTCCTCTTTAAAAAAATACTATTAGTAATTAATTTTCAAAAAATTATATTCTGTAATTTTATAATTTTAAATTAGATCTTTTCATTTAAAAAGAGTTTTTTTTTTTTTTTTTTTTTAAACAACTGGTCAATAAAAAAAAGTAGTGTTTGAATAGCCATGGAAAGTTCTATAAGTGTAATAGTATAATAATAATTTTTATCAATGTATCTGTTTTTGAAATTCAAGTGCATAAGTAAATATACTTTTTAACTGATGAAGTTATTTAGGGATTATTGTTATTTGTTTTTGAATTAATATAATTTTCAGTTCTAATTTTACTTTGTAGCATATAACTTTATCAAACCTTGTGTAAATTTTTATGATAATTGTATTAATTTTTTTTAAAATCAAAGATTGAATATTTTCATTGTTAATATTCTATGACTGCAATGAAATTCTTTTACCTTTAATATCTTTTGATGGAATGTTTTAGTGAAAATTTGCTTCTAATTACCTAAATTGTTATAATTTAAAAAAAAAATTGTTAAAACCTCTAAAATTCTTTGGATAACTTTATCTGACTATAATTATTAAAACAATCCCCTTCAATAATCTATTTTTCAAAATTTTTTGTAAATTAAGAATGTTTATATTATGATTTCAGAAAATATGCCTATAGGTGAAATAATACATAATAATAAGAAGAAACAATAATTTAGGGAAATATATCTATTGCTGAAATAATAATAACATATTTAATTTATAATTTTGTTTTAGAAATTAGTGACTAGGTTATATATTTGGTCTTTGGATAATTTATTTTTATAATTTAAATTCTTATTACTTTAGAGATTTTGCATTTACTGTTCAAATATTATATCAGGAGATTTAGCCTATTACTAAGTTAAATATTTAATCTTTTTTTTTCCATTATTAAAATCTGATACTTATCATTAATTCCAAGATAAGCATTAGAATATTCATTAAATAGTAACCTGTCTTGATTAAAGATACACAATTTTCCTTAGCACATTGCATTAAATGTTTTTTTTTTAATTCTGAAATTAAATAGAGCATACTTTGAAGATGAATTCATTCAAAAACAAAAAAGTTAGAGAGGCCAAATTGATTGTTGTATGATTGATTTTAATTAAAAATACACTTTGTTTTTACTGATTATTAGAATTTTCAAAATTTTCACGAAAGCAATTATTCTATTTTAGATTCTCCTTATTATGATGTCAGTGGGCTTCCAGATCCATACAGCATGAGAGATGATGAGAAAATGCATCCCAACTCCATGTGCTTTGATGAAAGCTTAGAAAGTGGATATTCAACTCCTAATTCTCGGTCAAGGAGAATTATCAGAGAAATAATAGTGTGAAATGCCAATAACGTACTTTTTTCTCATTTCTATTTACAGCTGCATGGAAACAGTATTTGAAGGCTTTTTTCTGTAAATATGGTATTCACTAGCTTTCATGTTTCCAGCAGTAACTTTTGTGTGTGATAGAAAAGTCCAATAGGACAAGACAATTTTTTCATCATGAAGCAATGCAAATAAACTTATACTGCATGGTTTTGATGAGCATCAAGATCATCTAAGTTGGCATGATTTCAGGAAAATGTATGCAATTTGAAAATTCTTTCAATAGACAATTTAATATCGCCTACTTTCAGATTAAGAGAATGCAAGATGAAGAAGATTGTTTGGACTTGTCAGTGTAGAATATGTGGTCTAAATGTGGTCTGAAAAACCACATGCTCTATTGGGCCAAAAGATTATTTATATATCATCAGGCCATTTATCTGCATGTTATGAAGGCATTCCATCATTTGAACATGAGCATTAAGACCGACGTTCACTGATTAAAAATCATGCAGGTATTGAGGTTAGGAGATTTTGTTGAAGCGTTTGTCTTTTTAAAATTATGAGTCACATTTTTGTTTGCTGCATAGTGTTGTAAATATGTGCTTTTATATCCCCTCCCCCCATGTACACTGTACAGTGAAACATCATGTTCTTGTTTTTGAAAAAATTTGGTCATTTAACTGATCAGATGTAAGCATTTTCTAATACTTCCACCTTTTGATGTTGCTCAATGTTTGTTGCTATTTAAGATAACCTATTTTCAGTTTGTTGAAAAGTTTTCATATGGATGTATATATTATTTAATTTTATCTGATCAGGTAAATGGCTGACTTTGATGTGTGTTGTTTTACCATTCCATTTTGTTTATGTTCATATTTCATTTTTATCATCATTTTATTTGTAGATGGCTATTTTTTTCAAGGTCATTAAAAAATTCTAACACATTTTTATAGAAAATATTGCACAAGTAAAAATCTCGTCATTTCAGCAGCTAAATACAAGTTATCATTTAACTAGTATGAAAATTATATTTTTATAAATACTTTTTATTATTTGACTATATTTAATAGAATGATAAACATTTGTTTATGAATATAAATTTTATTTAAAACATAAATCTTAAGGACAGTTAAAATATTCTTCCCTTAACAAATTATCTGATTTAGTGTTTGATGATCAATACGATTCAATTTCATTTTTGTGCTGTTAAACTATATTTTAAAATTGTATTAGGATAATTTCTCTTCTTTTAATATAAATTAAAAAATAGAACTTTAATTATATAATGTTGTCTAGCGTTATGTTGATTTAAAACAAACTTTAGTTTAAATGCAATTTTTCATAAATTTTAACTTCCAATGATGGCTTTTAAATACCCAAATTAAAAGTTGTCTTTGTGTAGTGTCAGTGATTATGCATACATATCTTGGTGAAATCTATATTTGGATGAAGTAAATATTTGCAGCCCATTTATTTCCTTCTAGCAATTTTCTATATGTTTTCTTTTAAATATATATTCTATATGGGAGGGGGGGGTCTCATTATTGTAATCGGGAACTTAAATGATAATGGATGTCATGAAAAATATAATGTGAAAATGAATTATGACTTATGAATTATAGAACACATTTAAGGTGGTGTGCTAGAGGTGGATTTTGGCATTTTGTACCTCTAGATAGCACCCATTATGAGGCTTCAAAAATTTTCACCCTTCATTAAAAAATATCTTATGCATGAATAAATACCTTTGTTCCAAATTTATGACGGCTGGTAGTGGAAGTTTATTTTTTTAGTCACAAACTTTAAGTTGATTTCCAGTGAATTCCATCTATGATATGTATTCAAAAATTCGAAGGCATATGTTCAGATATTAAAATTAGAGTGAGAAACTGTTATTTTATGTGCCTTCCTTGTTATCATGATTGAACATTTTTTTGTTTTTATTTACTGAGTAAGTTTAAAATTAGACTCAAATTAGTGATATCTCTAAGATATGTTTGCAATAGATATGTTAATTTGATGCGATAGCACTTTATTTTGTCACATTGGATAAAAACCTGTATATCTAAGGAACAAATAGTTTAAGGCCATTTTGTTTTAATTATCTGTTATTATTTTAAGAAAATAAAGCATTGTTGTGAAAATTTCGTGAATCAGATTGCGAAATTATTATAAATATTTTTGTGCCTACTTGTAGTTATTATCCATTGCTCATTGTAAATTATATTTTGATGCACCACCTTGCATTGTAAATAGTTATTTTTGTATGGAAATTGTGTGTGTTCGTAGAAGTGATGGATTGATTTAGTCACGTCATTTGTATATCTGCTGAAATGTAAGTTGCTTTTCACATGCAGTAGTGTGACTTGTATGAATAAAATAAATAGTTTTCATTATTTCTTTTGTTTATTAATTATAAGACATTTAATGATTGGCTAATAAAGAATAACAAGTTTGTTTTGAAAAATTAAAATGATTAAGTAATTATTTTTAAATCTGTTTTAATTAGCATTTTTAATTTTTTCATTTGTTTGAAAAAGAGTGACAGATTTTTGCTTTTTACTTTTTATTATTATGGAGCAGTAAGAAAATTTGAATTATTTATTGGAGAAAAGAAATATTTTTGCTTTTTTAAATGTGCAAAAACTTGTAGGCTTCATTCTTAGATCACCATTAAAATAACATTAATAGGAGGAATTGGTGAAATGTAAGTGCCTACAAAAGCATTGCAAATAAATTCATTGAATACTTTTCAAAACTCAATTAAAAATTTTATTGATCCAGTTTTAACTAGAGCAAATGAAATTAAAGGAATAATTTTACTTTCAACAATAAGTGAATTGAGTTTTATTTTCAGAATTTTAATTAATAGTCAATGTTTTTGCATAAAATAAAGTGAAGCAATTTTTAAAATATCTTAAACAACAATAAAATGTTTTCATTTATCCTGGCAACCAAATTAAGTTCGTACTGTTGAGTAATTTTTTGAATCCTGATAAAACTAAGAATATAGATTTGAAAAAATGCTATTTAGACTTTTTGATACTTTTTAAAATGAATAATTGAAACATTATTAAAATTATTCGAAACGGAATAATTTTCCTGCTTTCTCAGCTTGCAAACATATGAAATTTTCCATCAGATTAAGTACTTATGACTAAATGATAAAAGAGATTTATTGGCCATAATATAAGAAATGACGAAAGGAAAAAAAAGCGCTTATTTCATACTGTTATTTATTAAAATATTAAGATGCATATTTATTAAACTTTTTCGATTCTCAATGCATTGGCTGAATTCATTTTTTTCTATGGTACACTATGTAGAACTCCAACTCCTTATTGAAAACTTCAGAAAGTTTTGTATTGTACAAAACATAATTTATATCGCTTTCTTTTTTGAAAAAAATATTAATAAAAATATCTATCTGTGAATCTGACAGTTATACATTTTCTCAAATAGTAAAATTAATCAACTCTGGAGATTATCCCCTGTGGTTGCATTATGCGAATCTATGCTATCTACAAAATGAGGACCCTTGTTTAATAAATTGGCCAATTTAGTCTCGCATTTCAACACAGTTTAAATAAATTTAACATGCTTTGTTTTATTCAAAATTTTTATTCTAATAACTTCTGAAAATTATTGTTCTAACTAATTTATTTATTCGGATTAATTACTTTCTGGCAATCTCTTTATAATTACTATAATAATCTAACTGAACAATATGAAACTTCCTTGATTAAACATAAAATTAAAGTATCATTCTAATTATTAGGAGGAGTGACTTTCGGGCAATATTATTTAAGCAGACTTTCATTGCTTATAATTGCTTTGGTTATAATTATATTCTAAATATTCATAATTTTGGCTCTAGTATAGATTTGGGTGCCTCTCCGATAGGCGACAAATTTCAGCGACGAAGCACTACTTCTGGTTTCCATAATGTTTTATTTTCATTGACGTTACTGTTGAAATACAGACCGAACATCCTCTTAAATCCAATCTTGGCGTCAAAAAACAAAAACAACAAGGGGCATTCAATTGTAAAATTTTACAGTGATTTTTTTATAAATTTATTTATTTAGTTAATAAGGCTTTTTCAGGTGATTTGCTTGCTACCCCATCAGCTGACGGGCCTTAGGTAGTTACCTAGTCTGCCTACTCTGAAATCCGCCACTATTTATTGCAGCAATCACCGAAATCTCGACTTAGCGTAAATAAGAATTTACAAATGGGATTATGTGATTTTTAGAACCCAAGATAATGTATTAATCTTTTACTAACCATCAAAGTTACTTATCAATTTTTACGGCTCCAAAAAACAGCAAGAAAAAATTTCGTCACATTATAAAAATATATTCAAAAGCATATATTTATAAGTAATAAATATGTAATAATATATAAATAACAAATATGTGTATAAAATTAAGTTAAAATCACATGCTACGCTTTTGGCACTTTTTGATCGTCATTGCAACTGATAAGTACCGACCAAAGTTTATCCTCTTTGTTAATTTTTTTTAGTGAATTTTAGTATGGCAATCAAATGATCTTTTTTAAAGCATTATTTACAGATGGACTGGTATTGTAATACTTCAATCAATGTTACATCGGCATTCTCAAGTAAAAAATATATTTCTAAATACAGGTATAAAATATCACGATCTGTAAAATTGAATTAAATTAAATTGATTAAAGTAAGAAATTTGTAGAATTTATCATGGCAACTTGGAAGGAAATCAAACCGTTTTGGGATTCACGCTTTGGGAATCACCGATGATTTTCAGCAACTGCCTGGAATTGGTATATATGTGGCGGGTGGTATTGCCAAGTCACGCCAATGGGCAGCTTTAATTCTGCCAAGGATTGAACTTGTGGTGTTTGGATTTGAAGTCACGTAACTTAACCATTCGACAAAAGCGATTGCTATCGTCTAGTGGCTGTTACGGGCTTATTAAAGATATCATCACGATACTCCCCCATCAGTGAGTTTGCGAAGAGACGTACGATTTTATAGTGCCAAGCGTTTTGACGAGCGAAGAGAGTAGTTTGGTAGCGCCAAGCGTTTTGACGAGCGAAGAGAGTATTTTGGTAGCGCCAAGCGTTATGACGAGCGAAGAGAGTATTTTGGTAGCGCCAAGCGTTATGACGAGCGAAGAGAGTATTTTGGTAGCGCCAAGCGTTATGGCGAGCGAAGAGCGTGTTCATTGTCCGAGGTCACCTATGTGGCGATTTAAATTGTGATGTTCCGCCAAGGGGAAGGTTAAATTCTGCCAAGGATGGAACTCGCGACCTTCCGATATGCAGTCTCGTAACATATCCCCTAGACAAAAGTGATCACCAATGTTTAGTGGCAGTTGCTTATTAAGATATCACCACATATAGAAAAGAAAGTTGCATATCAAACAAAATTTTCTATTATCTGACATGTGAGATAAACAAATTTGAAAGAAATACGCAGTTACGAATTATGAAATATTATGACTATAATGCATGTTTACATTGAGTATTAATTATGATTTCATTTTTTACAAAAAAAAAAAAAAAAATATTAACCTTTTGCACTTGGATGGGGCTTTTTAGGTGCCATTCAAGAGGGTCCAACATTTTGACCTTTTATTTACATCTTTTTCAATTTTGATTGTTAAAGAATTATAAAAAAGATGTAAAATAATTTTTCAAAGAAATTCGATTTAGAATAATTATGTATATTTATTCTTCAGAGCAATAAACAAATCTTTGTATTAGGTTAATAATTATGCATTGAATTTCTTTCCCCAGTACAAAGGACAAATTCTTTATCGATTGGTTATGTTATATTCTGACAAATCCTCTAAAATTATAAATGTTGTATTTTTTGAAATTCATTAATATTTTATTAATATTTTTTAATAAGTAAAATTCTTAAAGAAAATCGATTAATTTTTCAAGCTTTTTTGTCATTCCTCCATTTTAAAGAAATAAATGAAAGCATAACACTCACAAAATTATAAAATTATAAAAAAGCAAAAGTTTATTAATGTTTCTTATTATGTAAAATGCTTAAAGAAAACAGATTAATTTTTCAAGCTCTTTAGTCATTCCTCCATGATATGAATTTTAAAGAAATGAGTGAAAGCATAAAACGCACAAAATTAATAAAACAATAAAAAACAAAATAAAAAAAAAAAGAATCTAAAATAAATCGTAAATACGTTGTTTAAATTAAAAATGTGTTGTAAAGAGAAAATAAATTAAAATGGGGAAGCCTTATAATGAGCATTGCTCGAAGTCGCAAAATACTTAAATGCATTGTTGTAGATGGTGTTGGCTCGGAATAGAACTTGGAACCTTTTGAAGAGAAGCCTCGTAACATATCCACTAGACAAATAGTGGCTCTTACTGACTTATTAAGATACCTCCACAATTATTTTCTGCTTGTCACATTGCACATGTCTTTCTGTATTCCATGGGTTTTCACTCATATGAATTCGGAAATTTTCCTCGAATGCAGCTGAAGGTCTCGCCCGGTGGCCAATGAACTGCAATAAAACTCTGTAACGTTGGTAGGGTCAATAGTCTCAAATACTTAGCTTTTATTTTGGTGTGGTAATTCAGAAAGAGATGGCGCCACTTGTGTGTGGCTCAAAATTATATGTTCCTTCTTAAAGAGGCTTAGAAGTAGCTAATAGAGGGTAGCCTCAATAGAGGGCGTTATTATAAGTGAATTTCAGACCCACAATATAGAAATCCTCTTCTGAATTTTCAACAAAATTTTCATAGAACATTTTTAAAAGCCGCATAAGTTAAAAATCTGTTTACAAGGCAGGAAATAATTTGTAATTAAATCCTTTTTATTATTTGTATTCTTGCTCAATTTAATCAGGGCCAGCCATTTGGGGGTGGGTGGGTGGAGTGCGGCGGGTGCTATGCACCCGGGCCCCGTAACTGAAGGGGGTCCCCCAAGACTTAAGAATTAAACTAGTCTTCTGAACAATAATAATGTTATACATACTAAAAATCCATAAGCTTGTTTCCACGTGGTTTGCTGAGCATCGATTGACGCCTTTATTAGGCAAAGATCGCATTAATATCTATATAAAAAAGTTCATTTATAAATAAGAAAATCCCCTTCAGACATGTTAAGACAAAGTTCCCGGCGCCCAGAGCTGAGGCTGGTTCAAATGGATCATCAGCTATTTACTTTTGTCTCTATCTAATGCAATATTTTTTATGTGTGCATCTGTGTATGTTTGTTTATATTAAGCTATTGGAAACAAAAACTGAGATAAAGAAAGCAATCAACTCCTAAAAAATCACACTTTAGAAAGCATTATTATAACGACTAAATTTATATTCGACTGTTGATAAAATAAATCTAAATCAATATGAAATAGATGTGATTCTGTTTTTAGCGTGTAATAATGTTCCACTTCATGGAAACCATGCAATAATAGGAGCACCTAATAATGGAAATTTTTAAAGTGTAATCGAATAACTAAATAAATTCGACTCTATGCCTATGGATCATATAAAAATAATAATAAATTCCATAAACTAAATGATGTAGTTCATACATTACAAGGTCAAATTATTTTTACCTTAGAAAAGGAAGTCCTGAAAAAAATTAAAGAAAATGTAAATGCAGCTACGTATTACAATATCTGGAGTTCCATTTCTGATATCTCATAAAAAACTAACTTCAGTCTTTATTAGGTATATGAATCTTGAAGAGAAAAGATTAAGTATAAATGAGTCAATTATAGAAATTAATGAAGTAACTGGTGTGACTGGAGAAGGATTATTAAAAGATCTATTCGGAGAGAGCTTTTTCTAGATATTATGGATTGTAGTGGACAGGCATACGAACGAGAACGGTAGAAACACGAAAGGGAAATATGAAATTGCAAAATATAGATTTTTTTTTTCTATTGCTCTCATTCAATCTATGTGTGTGCCTGATTTCTACTCTTTCCACTGTTGATTTGTGATGTCGCTTCCAGCAATATATATGACATTTTTTTTGGTTATTTCAATGATAGTATTGCTTATTTTCCGCATCTACAAAAAGATGGGGAAATCTACAAAAGCATTTAAACGTTACTCTCAAACCATTATACAACACTCATTGGGAAGCAAAAATATATATGATTAAAGCAATGCATACACAGTTTGAGTAAACTTGCAATCCTCTAGAGGAATTAGTTGATGAAAATAACAATATTACAGTGGTACCGAAGATAAAAGTCCAGTGAATTCAATAAAGAAATGACATTTGTTTTTATGTTGAATGGTTTACAATAGAGTCCAAAATTAGTTACTAATAAACTCTTTCAAATAAAAATAATTGGTTTCGACAGGACTTTTAATTTATTGAATGAAATTAAGGCTGAAATTCAAACTTTAAGAACGAAATTTAATTCATATTTAGACAAAGCAATAGCACGTCATTTGAATCTTACAGAACATTTTCTTGAAAAACGAAATCGAAAAAGGAAATATGTATACATATTTCGAAACAGCAGAAGTTGAAATTGTAGAAAACTTAGTTGAGGAATTTAGATGTTGTTTTTCAATTCTGTAACATATACTGGTAGTTTATAGTTAGAAGACATTAAAAAAATATTCAAATTATTCACCGAGACAAAAACTTTAGAAAAAAAAGGACGTTTTGTAATAATGATGTGAAGGAAAACCTAATCCGAATGATTACTTTGCAACTGAATTTTATTTCGAATGAGAGGGATGTGAATAACGCTCAACGCATATTGCAATAGATATTAATTAGCAATTACAAGGATTTATTTATAAACAGTGTTAAAACTTTTTTTTTTTACTTTGCCAGTTTCTATAATAAATGCTGAAGCCTCTTTTAGCAAATTAAAATTAATAAAGTAATTAAATAATTGACATCTTCTGTCAAGCATACATGTGAGTATAATGCTTAAACGGTCTTGCTATACTAAGTATCGAAAAAAGAGATTGGAAAAATTGTAATTTTCCTGAAGTAATTAATAGCAGAAACAAAATTACGTATTAAATAAATATGCACACCTTCATTTTTAAAAAAAATTGTTAAAATTTAGAGCCCCGAATGGTTTTTTGCACCAGGGTCCCTTCGTAGAGAAGGCCGACTCTGATTTTAATATATTCAACATACGATTCCGAGGAGTTTGTTTCTCTAAATCAAATGTTCATACTCTGAGAAATTTCTGTTA
>JAPMOQ010018919.1:192779-237337 GCA_026543055.1 Argiope trifasciata
ATATATATATATATATATATATATATATATATATATATATATATATGCAAGAATTTGCTGAACCTCTTTTATCATCTTCGCCAATATAATTCACTCGCCGCCGATGTGCAAAAGAAATCTTTTGTTTAAGAATGTAATTTACCTGACATTGTTATAAAATGCGCTAAAAACGAATACTAATTTGTCCATTAAACAGTTTCAATTTCCTGATAAAGCGTTGCCTTTCCAACAAGAAATTGCTAAGATATTTTTATGAAAAGAATGCTAGTTTCCTAGTGAAAGACGCGATGAAAGTTTATGCTCGGGAAATACTTGAAAAATCGCCGTTGCTTTTATTGAATTCGAGTCTCTATGGTGTACACACCTTTATTTTAAAGAATTTGCTATTCGAAAAAAGTTAAATTTAACAACGGATTAGGCTGATCCTGAACTGAAAGTTGACGAAATGTATTTGAAAGGCAAGATTCTTACTTAATGTTTTAACAGTCATTGTATAGCATTGCCCCAAAGGAGCATTGCGAACTTTGCAGTTTATTCGGTAATCCAAATATGGGGGTTTATAGGTTGTTTTATCATTTTATTAAGATGCTCTGCTTTCTAATAAATAATAATTTCAAGTTTAAACTATTCGTTTTTAACCCTTTGCTCTCGGGATATACCTCATGGCCACCTATCAAGATGATGCATCATTTTGACGTTTTATTTATTTATTTTTTAAATTTTGTTGGTTGAAAACGCTTTTTTAGTTGCGTTTGTTTTTGCGCTGGCAAAAAACGTTGTTTTTTTGTAATTAGGTGTATAAGGTGAATAATTATTTTTTGCATTTGTGTATATTAGATGAATAATTATTTTTTGCATTTGTATATATTAGATGAATAATTATTTTTTAATTTAAGTGTATTAAGTGAATAATTATTTTTAGTAATTGATTATTACTAAAAATAATAATAGTACTCATGTGTATTAGGTGAATAATTGCGCATCGGATTTCTTTCCGAGTGTAAAAGGTTATTTGAAATGAGTTTCAAAATTTCCAGTTTAGAAATACTGACAGATGTCTTATGGCGTATATCAACAAAATTTAGAATCGAATAGTTAGTAAACAAAAACAAATTATCATCTAATTAACAAATATTAAAATTAAGATCAATCGGAAAATGCAAAGTTTCGAAAATTATGTTGTTGGATTTAATTTTTCAATTTAGATAATTTTCAAATTCAATTAACACGTTGGCTGCCAATTACGAGATGACTCGTAGATTGCGTTCTTTTCTCGGACCAAACCACCTACGTTATTAGATGACACCTTCTCTGCTACAATTAAAACATAGCAAAGAATAAGCGTAGCATCTTATTAAATAGATGGTCCTGATAGCAGGCGAGGGAAGTGGCAGTGAACGTGTTAATTGCTTTCCTGATTGATATAAAGATATTTATACATTCATAGTGGTGGATTTCAAACTAGATCGAGTCATCTTTGACGGATAGACTCCTTACAAAAATGCATTTTTCGATCTCAGAGAGATCTAAAACGTGGAGATTTGTCGGAATTCTTAGTTGGAATATTTTTGAAATTACAATATTTCCTCTGTATTTCGTATACGAGAAAATAAAAATGCAAATCACGAGAGAAATTCTTAACTGTGAAATTAGAGGTTTTATTTATTATCTTTAAATAAATTCAAACAAAAATTCAATTTTATACAACGAACAATTATCTGGTAATAACAACTACTAGCCATGTCGGTTCCAGCAGAGCCGGCCTTCTCTGTGGAGGGGCCCATGTGCAAGAAACCATTTGTCTTAAATTTTTAGCAGAAGGAAAAATGACGAACATTTGAATATTTATTTAATGATGCGTGATTTTGTTTTTGCTATTAATGACTCCAGAAAAATGACAATTTTTCCAATTTCTTTTTCGATACTTAGTATAGAAAGAGCGTTTAAGCTTTATCCCCATAAGCTTGACAGCAGATAATTCTTTATTTCATTTTAATTTGCTGAAAATGAGTTCAGCATTTATTATATTTAGCAACTAGCAAAGTAAAGGATTGAAAAATATATTACATTAGATATAGATAAAAGTAGATGGCTGATGATTTACAAGTTCATTTGAGTCTCAACATTTAAGCGCCGAGAACGCCGCTCTGTCTTTACATGCCTGAAGGGAATTTCCTTATTCATAAATGAGCTTTTCACCCCGTTTGATAGATATCATTGCAATCTGTGCCTCATAAAGGCGTCAATTGATGCTCAGCCAGCCACATGGAAGCAAGCGTGTAGACCTTTAGAATGTATAACATTGTTATTGTTCAGAACACTGTTTTAATTCTTAATCACTGAGGGGTCCCCCTCAGTCATGGGGCCCAGGTGCATAGCACCCGCCGCACTCCCCCAGATGGTCGGCTGTGGGTTCCAGTGCCAACTTTGTTGCTCGCTCTAAAAATTTCGATCATCTGGTTCGCCTTGGATATTGGTTCTTACTTACAATACTTTTACCCTCTGGGAAAGGAAGTTGGGAGGGCATGTTTTTGATTTTGCCATTAGTATATTTTGAATGTTATTTATTTATTTTTTATGGAAGAACAGATTCTTCCACGTTTACCTGATTAACAATCAAGAAACATGGTCGTGTCTAATTTGAAAATAGTTTTCAATATTTTGTCAACCTGGAGAAGTGTTTAAATTTAGAAAGTCGTTCTTATATACCTGTGCTCAAACGTTAAAATGTAATAAGCCCCTTTTTTAAAATTTTGCATGATGACAAATTTGAGAATCAAGAGGTTATGACAAATCACTAATTTGTATTTTATGTAAATGGATGTATTATCAATATTATTTGAGGCATTTTGTCAGCTTTTAACACATTCCCTGCAACTGATGCGTCTGAGGGTTACAAATAATATGTAATTGTACCAAATTGCGTAATATTATCAGATGAAATCTTCTCTACTACAGTTAAAAGATAGCAAAAAAGAGGTCATCTGATTAGATAGATGGTCCTGATATTAAGCGGGGTAGCGGCAGTGAACTTGTTAAGCATTAACGAAGAACATCTGAAATATGATAAAATAGATTTTGGGAAAGTAATTCACAACAGTTCGTCATTATTATGTTTAACCTCGGTCGATCATGATCAAATTTATTAAATCCTTTTAAAAAGTCATTGTCTGTTTGAAATACCGCACAGTTATAATATCTTCAAATTTCTTAGTACTTTAACTTGACTTTCTTAACTCTGTAATAACTTTAACTTGATCTTCATAACGATGTAGAAAATAAAATCCTTAATTCAGAGAAAGTTTGCATGTCTTTTGAAATGATATTGTATATTTGCATACGTACGATGTATTTTAAATTTTAATATGATGTAAAGAATAAATGTCTGGAATAATATTTTTACTGAAAAAGTCAACATTTAGCTTAATATTTAGTTAAAATTCCATTAAAAAAATTCCTCCGAGGTGTACATTTTCACCTTCCAGTTTTACTTTATATGAATCAAATTTGGTAGCTCTAAGTCAAATTGAAAGCATTAACACATACATATTCTCCTTTATATTTAGCAGAGAGAGACACTCGTGTACAATTTATGACTTTTTAAAAAACAAACAGTTTCTTAGTTCTTAAACCATGTGAATGAAGTGTGATTGTATAAATACCTTTCTGCACTTTTTATCATTTGATTGTTTGATTAGGAAACAAATGCCCAATTCAAGCGTCGGTTATCAGAAAATAAAGTTTTGAATTTTGAAAAGGAATAAATTGTTTGAAACTGTTGTTTAAACTATGTTGTCTCAGGCTGTATAATTTCTATTTTATCATGATTCAACATTTTCATTAATACTAGCCTCCCTTGGCGACACTTATCAGAGCCCAGATTATAATTTTTTAAGGCTATTAAACGATTAACGTGTATTGAAAAAAATTTCAGTCTATTTGAGAATAGAATTATTAAAAAATATTTTGATGGATGAATTTATATTTCAAAACATTAAAAGTATCTAACACTATAAATTCAGAACAGATTGAACAAAAATGAAATAGATATAATTAAAGAGATAATTTTTTGGATTTTAAGACAATGTAAAAATTATTTTGTGAAATTAATAGTTTTGGAAGTTACGGTCATCTATTTCTGTAGTTTAATCACGGTGAATATCTAGTGACGGTTAAGCCTATTTTTGCCCTTGGCTATAAAACTTTCTGATTAATTCAAACTTTTTGATTTCTGTTTTGATAGATATTTTCTGACAGAATGAATTGTTTGACACATCAAATTGGGTTTATAATATAATAATTTATTTAGCTAGAGAAAGGTTGAATTAAGTACAACTTTAAAAAAACATTGAATGAAGCATTTGAAACTTTAGCGTATACCAAGCGTAAGAAATGTGGTACCAACATAAAGAAATTGATGGAATAATAATTCTAAATGATAGAAAATTTTGCTCTGGATTTTTTTCCCGATTTTAATACATTTTATTATAAGGATCGAAAAAATATCAAAAATTGTGCCTGAAAAGTGGTGGTTTAAGAAAGTTTATGGTCTTACTTGGTACAGTGAACTTTTGATTAATAAAACTGGATCTTTAGTTACTATTTTAGAAGCAGCAGCTTGATAGTTGAATCAAAATTTTATTAAAAATACTTTTATTATAACAGTAATTCCATTAAATATTAATTTTTTCCTTTTTCTTAGGATTTTTTTTTTGTGAATTTGTGACGGTAGAATAATTGAATGTTTGAATTTCGAAACATTTTGTAAAAGTAATTTCAGAATGTAATTAAAGTTTTCACAATATGGATTTACCGAACTATTTTATAATTTATTATAATTTAGGGATGAAAAAACTTCTGCCATTGTTTTCGTTAGTTTAAAATTTATTTTGAGAACTTCCTAACCTGCTAAAATTCTAATTAAAAAGTTTTACCTTGTTTGTATTTTGAAATAATAGTAAGTCGTTTTGATTCATTTAGATTTATGGAGATGTGCTGAATTTTTTAAAAAAAATTCGAATCGTTTGGATGAATGGAAAACAAAGAACTGATTTCAGTTAAATGGATCAATAATTACTTTATTCGATAAACATGTGTGTTGATTAATTTCTTAACAATCAGTAATTGAAATTTGCAATCCTTTTTAAATTTTTTAAAGAGAATGGGAACCGACAATATAGTGGTCCGTGTATCACTTTATTTGTAAATTAAAACTCGCCAGCACAATCATGAAATATAATCTCACAAACACATATATCACATCTGTAATTTATTCCCTTGGCTCTCTAAGAAACTACAGTTGTATTTTTTTTCTCGACAAATAATGGAAAAACTACAATACAGTTCTTTTGCTTGCCCTCCTTCTTTGACAGTGGCTTCAACTTTTATTATTTTATATTTTTTTCTACGTGGAGTGAGAATATGAATAAGCGTTCTCGTTCTAAATCAAGTGAGAAGATTGGCGCTAAAAAGTAAAAATTGTAAAATTCGTTTCCTCCTAGACTATTAATCAATCCTAGGAAGCTACCATTGCCTGTTGATTTTGCATCGCCAACTTCTAACCTTGAATTCCGTTGAAAAGTATAACAACCAAATTCGCTAATTTGTTATATCTGTGGAACTAATTAAAGTTTTTCGCTTCTTTTTTTATTAATCTTCCAAAATTCAGGAATTCCTTTTTTTATTTTGTTGTTTTCACAGTTTATCAGGAGTGCAGTTGTAGTTGTATTATTTATATTTCAAAGGCTATGAATTCTCCTTAAATATTTATCTCAAACAAAGTGAGGCGAACCAACTGACTAGCTACTCTCTTGGCTAGAGCAGACTACTGAAGCAAAGAACAATGAACCGACGCCATTTTGTCAAGACCGAAATGAAAATGAGAGTGTCTGTGTGTTCTTCTCTGTGAGGAAGAATGAAGAGAAAACAAAAACGGAAACAGAA
Source organism: Argiope trifasciata (assembly GCA_026543055.1). Classification (NCBI taxonomy): domain Eukaryota; kingdom Metazoa; phylum Arthropoda; class Arachnida; order Araneae; family Araneidae; genus Argiope; species Argiope trifasciata. Next base: position 198,723 of record JAPMOQ010018919.1, read on the forward strand.
AACGGCTTCGAACATTTTCCAAACTGTTCCGTGCTGCCATTCAGCAACACCTAAAGAACACATCTTTGATTTGATTGAAGAAAAATGAGCTCAGCAAACGATTTCTTTTTTTTTTTTCGTTCTTTATCAGCAATAAAGGGCAATGAGAATGCACATGATAATGTCCATCGCACATTGATGCATAACATTCTATATATTTTTTCTGCTTCAAACACAAATCATGTAAAATATGAGCTGCATACATTAACACGACGATTCCTTGGAAAGAATGGTAGAAGGAAACAATGGAACAAAAGAATGATTCGGGACGATTCCAATGGGGTGGTCATAGGGAACGATCATATAGCGATACATTTGAAGAACACTGCAAAATGCCCCCGCACATCACCACGGTGCGGGTGTCGCCGCAAAAACTCGGAGTTAACAATTATTAACTGTAACTGTACATCCGCTCTCTCCATTTTCTGATATGATCAATTAGTTCACCTCGGAATTCCGCGCAACGGAAATCGAAGGTCTTGAGTTCATATCAAAACGCCTCCACCTCCATACACAGGCAGTGTGAATCATTTTTATCATAATATTTCTTTTTTTTAGCATTTCAAAATAGATAAATTTTAAATCGTTGGACAACTTTTTTTTATCATATGTTTTGCAGAGAACGGAAAACGTAAATATATATTATGTATATATGTATATATAATAACCCCCCATCTCTCTCAGTCTCATATAACATTTTTTTAATATATATATAAGCTTCTGTTTCGCTGAAAAAACACCTATTTCCATATTGTGGCAGCCATCGATAGCGTTTATAAAGCACCAGACTACGTACGAGCTAGGATGACCACCCCGTTAAGATGTTCAAAGGCGGGAGGGTCACACACAACGCGATGGCTGACTCACGCTTTTTATTAACTTGTATTTTTTTGTTTTTTTATTTCCTTTTGTTGTTTTTTTTGAAGGCCCGGTCGGCCGCCGGATTGGGGGTGTTGTTGAATCGGTGCGACGGTCGGCCTGCGTGTCTGCAATTTTAATAGTAAGTCTCTCTTTCCACCCAGCCGCCGGGGTTGCGCCGCAGGATGAAGCGACGAGCTTCGTCATACACGAAGATTAATAGGGAGAAAGGTAAGGCTGGAAACCACCAGTTGATCCTGAAATGAGAAGAAAAAGTGTAAGTCCCCATTCTTGTAACAAAGTTTTGTCCCATCCAAACATAAGTGCGAGAACGCAAAGGAGGATTATTACAAAGCTCATCTAATTATACAACTGAGCCAAAACGTGGCCTTGTGATTACAAAGAGATCTTAATTGTGACCTACCAAAGAAGTGGCATACTGAGATATCTTACTTATCACAAAACACCTTCAACGTTACCTTATGATGACACAGGGATTTGTGATCTAACAAGAAGTGACATGCAGAGAAATCTAATTATTACAACCGAGCCACAACGTGGCCTTGTGATAACACGAGTTTAATGGCGACTTACTAAAGAAGTGGCATACTGATATACTTTACTTATCATAAAACAGCTTCAACGTTATTTTATGATGACACGGGGATTTGCGATCTAACAAGAAGTGACAGGTAGGCAAATTTAATTATTACTACAGCGTCAAAACTTGGCCTTGTGATAATACAGAAGTCTTAATTGTGACCAACTAAAGAAATGACCGGCTGAGATATCACAAAACAGCTTCAACGTGACCTTATGATGACACAGGGATTTGTGATTTAACAAGAAGTGTCAAGCAGAGCGATATAATTATTACAACCGAGCCACAACGTGGTCTTGTGATAACACAGAAAGAGTTTAATTGTGACCTTCTAAAGAAATGGCATGCTGTATTATTCTACTTATCACAAAATAGCTACAAGGCTACGACGGCGTAGAGATTTGTGACTTATCAAGAAGTGACACACAGAGATGTTACAGCTCTTTTCAATGAATGTCTTTTTTTTAAAATATAAGCTTTCCGAGCCTTTCTAAATGATTCCACTTCCAGATGATTTATAACTTCCAGATGGAATTTCAAGAAGCGTGAAAAGAAACTGTGTAGCATAGAGACGGGGATCGGACAAAGGGAATATAGTTACCCCATATCGCCTGTCTGAGGAGCAAATCGGAATCCTCAGAGATGAATTCAAAATATTTCAGTTTCTCATTTTTTAATTAGAAATATGATACAGTAGAAAGAAAGGATACCATTTACTTTTTCTCTGTTATCTATGACAAAAGAAGTTGAAAGAAATCATATTTTGTGCCCCATAGAATTCTGGCACTAGTTATTCTCATTATACGATTGTCCTAATTTTATTGTAATATATGATATCCTTTTATCTCAATTATACAATTTCCAGTATACGTGGACAAATAGGATAGATATTTTAAGTAAATTGGCATGGAATGCTCTATTCATAAACAAGTTTTATCAATATTCAGCAAAATCAAATTTCTAAATTCAACAATCTCGTCACATAGGTAATTTGTCAAAAAGTGGTGAATAAAAAGCACAAGATTTTTTTCTTGCAATTATGAACGTACTTTTGTGACTTCGGTATGACGACTATTTTCTATTTTTTATTTGAATTTTCTTACACTTTTCTTGTTTTCATTTTACAATAACAAAAGATTAGAAATATTTGTGTCCAAACAATTTTTTCCGAATTCCAAAAAATAATGGGCATCCATCTTCACAAAAAGCATTTACCAAAAATTCTTATATTACAAATAAATGATTGTAGAAGAATCCATCGTTTAATGGCAGCAAAAGACAAATCTAAAAAAAGGAGAGAGAGAATTACCTTACCAAATTCATCCAAAAAATTGTCTCTGATACGCAAACGTCATTGGCCATTCACAAATATTCCATGACATGCAAATCTGATGCCTAAATGGATCGTCATTAGGGAAATCAGCAAGATCAGTGGAAGGCTGAAAATCCAGTGCGTCCCAAATATCATCACTCCAGGTATTTTGGAATGGCATAACGGAGGAAATGCAGTGAATGGTTATTGGTGAGGGGGGAGTTTTATTACCTTTTGAATGCAAAACGATAAACTGCATTTTTAGTGAGACGTTTACCAGGATATTGAAGAACATGGGGTTTTCCCCATGTTCTTCAATGGAAGGAAATGAGATTAAGAATTAGTGGATGGATTCGCTCTGCTTAAATTAATGGGAAATCATATATATATATATTCTATCATGCTTCTTTGTTGAGTTTTTTTTAAAAACTAGATATCACTATGACCTCTGTGTGACTTTCAGTGTAGTATGGATTCTGATTTCATAAAATATCTTTAAGATTCGTTCTTTTTCTTGAGCTATGAAATTTAATTGGGTCAAAACAAAATAGCAAATATATAGAGTTCCATTAACAATAAAATTCAACACTATATATTCTAATGAGTTATCTTGTCAAAAGTATACTGTAAAGTACTACAGCAACAAACTCCATTTTCGAGAAATCATCAATCTGTTTTTATAACTCAAACCATACAAATTAATGTCTTTCGATTCTTGACATGACATGAGCAAGTAGCTTATAGGTTTTAATTACTGCTCAGAGGTTCTGAATTAACAACTTCCGAATTTTTACTAGAAGACTATGGATTGGATGGATGGTTTTTTTTAAATTTCTGGCAATTATGTCAGAAAAAAAATAGCGCATTACAGTAATTTCGAATTAGATGTCTTAGTGTGTTCAAACTTGGATATATTTGGGGTTTGTTGGAATTTCCCACTAAATCATTTAGAACAAAACGAATGCTTACTGCTTTTTTTATTAATGTAAAAAATATTTTATTCGTTGATAAAAATGAAATTGATGGTAAACGTTAAAAGTTGAATTTTCTGAAAAAATATATTAATTTTTCGTTATTTTTGAAATAAATAAAAGAATTTGAATTGTTGATACTTACTTCAAAGGATACATTCGAAGACCTTTGTCCATTCCCGGGCAATATGATAGGAAGGCAGCTAAGGCCGTTTCGAACACAAGTCCAAAGTTCAATACATGATTTCTGGAAGGGATTGATATTTATTAAAAACAATAACAACTAAATATGCTTTTTCTTATTGGAAAATAATTCAACTGCTTACAAAATATATGGAGGATATATATAGGATGTTAGATATTGGTGCGTTATTTGATATTGCTGTACAGTATATTGTGCCTTCCATCCTTTGGGCATTGTGACATTGTTTTTGTGCTTGTGTGTGTTACTGTTTTCACCATGTACTTTTCAATTTAGTCTCTTTGAGCCCAGAATTGGTCAGATAATTATTTAATTAAAATATTTTATTTTAGTCAAATGAACTATAATGAATACTTTTTTTTATCACCCCTATTCTGGTGTTGACTCTAAGCCTTTCAATAAATGAATAATGATACTCTCCCCAGAGACCTTCCAGGCACTTTTTCTGATTAGCGAGTTGTCTGACCAAAAGCAACAAGTTACAAAAATTTTAAACAATCCTCCTAAACTGATAAACAAAATTAATCTTTAGCTTTAAAGTGTGCTTCATTGACCAAACATTTCCAAAGAATGAGTCCCTTCTTAGCAGAGCTAATCGCTGCAGTTATTACTTTAAAATCTACTTCTCATCTAGGAATAGTAAAATCGTTCTTATATCCAAGTCACAGCTTGAGGTAACTTGCAGTTAGAAACTAAAAGACGTAACTAAGTTTTTATCTATCACGCATTGAAAAGTGTAGAAAAGTTCATTGTAAATTAATTACGAAGAGTCAAAAGGACAACTCTTTGATTCTTCATAATATATAGAAGCTTGAACCAAGTTCTCTAAATGGAAGATTCTTAACCTCCGAATAGTATTATTGTTGAAAGATACGTAAATTTATAAGCAAAAAATTATCTTGTTCAACCCAAGAATATTATCTATTATGTGCCTTCTACGACCAATTGGTTAATCGGAGATTTTGCTGTGTTTAATGTCATTTAAATTTCTAATGCCTATTTTGTCACTCATGATTTCTTCAATAAAGAATTTTTAAACGTTAAATCGTGATAATGCTTAAAATATATTAAAACCGTTGAAAGCTAATTTACAAGCCTTTAACCTATTCTGTTTACTGTACGTATGCTTAAATATTTAAATTTTTTTATTATAGATGAATAACATTGTACAGCATTGGATTTATTTACTTCATTCTTTTATCCAAAAAAAATGAACAACCGATAAATGCATATAAAAATTTAGCATTACAATTAAGAGGCATACACAACTGTTTATATTATCTTACTTCATTCCTTGATGCAAAATATGGAATAAGAGTCAAAATACATAAACGAATTCTGCTTTACTGTTAAGCGTTGTATACTACCTGTTTTTTTAAGTCTTACTTCATTCCTTGATGCAAAGAAGGGAATAATGCATATGAGAACTCTGAAGTACAGTTAAGCATTGTACACTATTGATTTTATTGTCTTACTTCATTCCTTGATGCAATACTGAATTTCGTCTAGTCTTGCAGATGATCAAGTCCGCCCATTGTACGATCACGATTGTAACAAAGAAAGCTGTATGGCAGGTGTATTCCAGAATTTTTCTGTCATGATAGGTCTGAAAGATAAAAGAAAAACTGTCATTATAATGACATCTGAACAGCAATATTACGATGCCACTTGAAAGTCTGTTCTTTTCCCCCTATTAAACGTTTTTACATAAATTAAACTTTCCTCTCCTAATATTTAGATTAAATATATTGATTGATACTGATACAAATTGTTCATATATAATGTGTAATTTCAATTGAATACCAGCAGTACTCATGCCATTATGATGCTACTTAAATCCATACTTCAAGTATTAAAAAAACATTGAAGTATCAGTAACTTTCTCCTTCAATTTTATGCACTGCACTCTTTCAAGAGTTTATTCTAAATTAATTTATACAATCACCCTATTATTCAACCGCCCCATTTATACAATTGCCCTATTATATCTATTATCATCCTATTAGAGTACAATGTAGACCCCCCTCCAAAAAAAAAAACAGATAACAACAACAAACCGACGGATAGAAAACGACGTTTTATCTGTGTTTCATATTCCAGAAAATATGAAACACAGATAATAAAAAGAAGGGCCAAGATGTATACGGAACGCTTTTAGATATTAACAACACAAGCAGTAAATTGCTCATTAAATGGCAGCAACAGCTCTTTTATAAATTCCATAACAGCAACAACAAAGTATAGCTTGCGAAACGGATAAATTCCAAAGAGATTAATTCATTTGAACACCTTAAATATTTATTGATTTACGCCAGGATGTTACATCATATGGAATTTTTCAGAGGATTTTTCATATCTTGGTGCCTGATAGAAACAGGAGGGCGTGATTCTTCATTTTGCAACAGATTAACTCCAGAATCATTTGAACGCTTTAGATGGTTATAGATTGGAACATGGAATTCTTTTAAGAGGAATATTCAAACATCGGCGTCTAATAAAAACAGGGCATGATTCTTATATTTTCTAGAAACTGTATTTTTGTTCTCTAGTTTGTTAACATTGGGGGGGGGATGGTCATTTATTAAGAATCTCTGTAAATATATTTTTTTTCCTATCATAAGGCTACCCCCCTGGGGGAGCCTCGAAATGACGATGCGATGCTTCCAGCATGGTGGTTGGATCTAGCCACCTTGGAGGGTACACAAAAAGGGGGGTCTATCTCCTTTTTTGATGATTGGATATACTTCCTTTGGGAAGGGTGTACCGTAGGTGATGATGGTCCTTAGGAGTCAAGTACACTTCCTGCCAGTGCTGCTGTTGCATCGGTTTGGTCATTTAATATTTATTATCCATGTGCTTTCGGGCGGGTCGGAAAGACAGTCATAAGTGGCAGTTACACGACCTGCATCCACCAGCAGACATGGTCTGCTTTGTCCCTTCGACCCCTGTTGCGGTTTTCTGGGCTCCTTTGATGCCTAAACATTTTACCGATAATTAGTCGGTAAAATGTTCAAAGATCAAAGGACCCGAGTAAACCGCAAGAGGGGTTTACATGGGAGTAGTTCGAGTTCGTCTGAGGATGGACGCTTCGTTGGAATGCCGCTATATGACTACCATAATACTTACATGGTAGATGAACGATATTACATATTCGCAACAACAGATAGCATGTACAAAACTTCATGAAAGACAGAGAGGCAGTAATGATTGAAAAATGAGGAAATGTTACCCATTCTTGGTTGTAAGAGTCTGTGAGATCATTGATGGCCTTTGAGTCCCACTCTTTCCTCAGCCCCAGGAGTTTGCCGGGCATGAATCCGTTCTCTGACATGATGACGAAGTAGGAAAAGAATCCTGCGGCTCCCTGGATCATGCCGATTTGACCGTAAGCTATGGATATTAGCCTGCGGAAACATGGCAAGTGCATTAGATTTCAGAAAGTCACTATAACTTATATTTTATGCATTACGCAATCTTGTAAAACCCTTCAGCTTCACAATGTAAATCCATTGAATTTAATGAAAAAGTGAGTATAACATTTTTAAAGATCTGAAAATTATTCTGAATGTTATATGTAAGTATGCAGTGCTCATTTCAGAAACACTTCTGTTCGATTTAAACCACGAAAAGGGAGGGGGATATTCAATGAGTAGGATGAGGACATTTTCGAAGGTTTTAAAGTTTTGATTTTTGTCCCGTTAAATGCGTCTTCTTTTCAACTATTTCCTCGTTTGCCGTGACCTGTATTATTTTAATGCGACACTTATGTATTTATTATGGGACTATTGCTTCGCTTCCTAATTTCGCTGATAATTGTTGTTTACTGCACTGTTTTATAAAATGAAGATACCTTTACCGATAGTTTTCGTCGCATTCCTATTTTGGTGATCTCATCACCTGACAGCGCAAGCGCAGAAGTGTTGAAAGTTTCCAAAATTGAGAATAGACACATTTTCTTTAAAAACAAAAATATTTCAAATATTATTATTATTAAAATAACTCTGAAGCTTGTTAGAGTGTCCTTTCTGTTTAACTTGTGATATCCGATTCCATCAATACTTTGGAAACTGGAGATCTATGTGAAGATATAAGACAGGGTGAAATGATTTTTTTTGCTTAAATCTCACGGTTAATGTGATTAATCTGTTATAATATTGTAAATAATAGTCGATAAAGATGATTAACCGATGCATCTCAATAACCGGATGCATTATAATTACCATTTATTATTGTATTGAGCTTAACATATATACAATGCTCTCTATACTTTTCATTCTTTTTATAAATGCTTTATATTCAGCCATTTAGTAGCCCATTAATAATGCTAGATCACACGGGGAAATATAGTCCACACTTTCCGTCAGTAAATTTCCGTTTCGACCCTCAAGAACCGGCCAAGCAAGTGTTTTGTCATCGTCCACGTTTTTTAACCAGCTTGAAAATGCCGGAGATAGTGACGGAAATATTGTCTGCAAACGAAATTGAACCAATCATGTGAAACTTTGAAGTGACATTAGATAAGTGACGTCACTTTCGTTGTCGTTTACTGATTAAAAGTGCTGACGTTATTTTGCCATGTGATACGGTCTTTAGTTTAATGAAACATTTCATGTTTTTTGATATTTAGAACTAATTATGCATATTATTTCATCACCTATAAATTATTTAAAATTTAGTAATAGTAGATTATTAATTTTAAATTTTATATCGTCAGTTTCATGAATAATTGGCATGATTTGAATGAAAAAGTATAGGTCTAGCACTGATGGCTGACGTGATCCGAAATGAAAGACTGGTGATAGTCATCAATGAGTTGACGTGATCTGGACAGAGAGATTGGTGGTAATCACCAACGAACTCATGCGATATGAATACAAAGATTGGTAAAGAGTCACCCATGAACTGACGTGATCTGAGGAGAAAAATTGGTGGTAATCACCAACGAACTCACGCGATACGTACACAAAGATTGGTACATAGTTACCCATGATTAACGCGATCCGAACATGAGGATTGGTGACAGTCACCGAACAACTGAAGTTATAGAACAGAAAGGTTGGCGACAGTCACTGGTGATTGAGGAGATTCAAACAAAAATATGATGCCACTTTCTGTTGTTTGACATCATTACGTGATCGTGAATTTTCCATACAACTTTAAGTAATTGTTTTCATTTCTGATGTTGGTTTTTATTTTTATGTTTATACTAATTCTTACTTTTTAATAAATGAAGAGTAAAAATATATTTTCATTAAAATTTCAATCAAAACAATTTCATTAACGCAAATTTTCAATAATTTTCACATACCTGTATTTAATTATGTTATGGAAATCAAAGTGAATGAATTTCACTTGTCATAATTTTAGAATACAAAGATTACACGACTATGCAATAGAAATTTGTAGTTTTGGATGACACACAAATAGTAATAGGTCAGTATTTTTTGGTCATTTGCAAAATGAACCCATTTCAAGTAAAAGCATTGTTCCCAGTATTTTTACAAAGAGCGTATACGTTACTAATATTTTTGGCCATATGCTCTGCGCATAAGGTCCAAATATGAAAATATCAATTTTCCAACTTATTTATCGCTATGTTATTTCTTAATTTTAAACAAAAGTTGCATTCAACAGCAATTTTTGAATGATTTGAATATTTTTACATTGCTGCATGGAAAGGAATGATTCTCAAAGAGTCATTCCTTTCCATCTGTTTATCTCTGAAAGGAATATCATTTTTTTTTGTCATTCCCCCACCAGATTTTCTTTATTTTTGATTAGTATACTTTTTCAGCAGTTAACTGCAATTTTTAAGCAAATAATTTCACATGAATTCTTTTGTTAGCCTCTTATTATACCAGGAGTTTATTGAAAAACTCTAAAAGTTAAAAGTTCTTTACTCTAAAAGTAGCTCCTCCTTTTTAGAGTGGTAGGAGTAAGCAAAACTTAATTAACTGAATGTTCAAAATAAGAAAAACATTTTTGCCCATTAATGGAAAATTTATTTGGTATCAAAGAAATTATCGCATTAAAAAAAAAGGCAAAGAAGAATTCAATTTCGAATTCAGAGAACCTTTTATTTACTGAATAAGTTTGACATCAATTTTTTCAACTTTATTTTTGTTTTTTTTACTTAAGTTTTGGTGCAGAATAAGCCTTAAAAAGCTGTGAAACCTTTTTAAGTAAGTTGAAATTCTTTCTCTAATTTAATAAATTTCTCCCTTTAGCTATTATCTTAGCTTGTTGTCTCAACTACCCACTTTGTGTTCTTTTAAATATCATAACAAGGAACAGTCATATTATGAAAATATCAGTCTGGTTTGAACAATACTTTTAAGCATTGTCGATGAATAAAGGGTTCAAGAAAGTAACGAAATAAATAATCTGAAAATCTTTTACATCTTACCAAATATCGAATACAAAAATGATTAGTCTGAGGTTCAAGTTCCTAATTAATTTATTAATATTTTGAACAACAAAAATCAGAGTTCTTTTGATGGATTAACCCATTAACTGTCTGAAAAATGTACAATTTTACAACAGTTTCTTATTTAATATCTCGTAAATGTCAGTGAATGGGTTAAGTTCATTATAACGAAGTTCTCATCGCAGAATTCATAATATGGCCATGGATAAGACTCTTAAAATCTGTCAAAAAGGAAAGGTTCCAAATAAGGAATGGTAAGAGAAATGAAATCGAACAAATTACTCGGATTCTATTTTTGCTAAAGAATAATTCTCCTTCCTTGTAACTGCAGAATTTTTTAACAGCTTTTGTTTGAAATAAATTTGAAGGTTGGAACAAAGAATTATAAAATCTTGGAAACGAAAAGGTCATGACAATTAATCTATAATGATATGATCATTGAGATAAAAACACGGGAATATAACTAATATTTTCAGTGTTGTTACATGGAATTTCGTTGTTAATTACCTTATAAATTTAAATTATCTAATTATTTTGTAAAATTAAATGCAGGGAAAATTCAAGTAGCAGTGACTTGAGTTTTCCATGTCGAAATGTTGTCATAATAATTGATTCTTCTATGATCTTAAATTTTATTGATTTTAGAAAAAGAAATAGTTAATGATCTAAATAACTATATTATCACGTGATTCATGCTTGTAACATACCTCTCATTGACTAGTTTGTCCTTGGAGGGGTCACGTGGCTGTCTTTTCATGATGTCACTCTCGGGGTGCTCGTAGGCTAGTGAAATGGCAGGCACCTGTTGGGACCATACTCCTAATGTCAAAAGCATTCAAAGCACACAACGACCCAGAATGGAACTGCGCTCTTTTTTCCCATCTTTTTTTATAGGTTTTAAAGTGAATGAAAGTTTATAGTTACGCAAAATAATCCAAATTTGTCGGTGGAGTTTTTTTGGGGAAATTAAATGCAAATTTTAGTGTAAATTATTTGAAATTTATTGTAAAGAAAATTCTTTCTTTGATGAAATTCTGATTAAATCTTATTGATTATGATGTTATCTAAAGATTATTAATATTAAAGGCTTAAAGCTTTCAACGCTACCGCCGAGATATCTCGTCTTGCAGATACTTAGAATTACAGGGCTCTGTGGCCTAAAATTTGCCTCTGATTCTAGTTTAGATAGGTTGAACTTTCTAACACATATCTGATGAATAGCTTTACTTTTTTCAAACTGGCATAAGAGACAACTTTTAGTCCACTGAAGTATCTGAAAGAACGAGATATCTCGTAGGTGGAGAAGAATGGAAAGAACACACATATTTGACAAAAATTTGCTTAATCTATGAGTTCTGATAGAAAACTTTTTATTACTAAATCAGCCCAATTTGCTGTTTGTTTCAAAAAATGCTGAGAGGATGTAAAATGAAGACCTCCTTGATGCTAATCCATTTTACATCCTACACCCTTCATTTGAAGAAAAAATTGGCATGCCACTGTGGAATTTTGATTGTCTTTTGTGGCATGTCTGCAGCAAAGCATTAAAGAGTCTAAGATCTCGCTAGAACAGAAAGGCTGTGCGCTACATCAGACAATGTGCATTCAGATGATAAGGGCAGAAATGACCTTTCACGAACTGATGCCATTTTAACATGTAAAAAATCCTATACATTGGCTTAGGAAAAGATGTGTTAAAAATGGCAGTGGTAATGTAATTAGTTACATAGTTTGATATATTTTAAAAATATTTACATTTTTTTCCCCACATCGTAGATGAAATGATAATCGAAAATAAGTAATTTTCTTTACAATAGGATTCATTAAGAATATCAGTATCAAATTTATTGAAAATGCTAATTTTGAAATGAAATAAAGTCAAATAAATGAACATATATTAATGATGAAAGAGCGCAGGACCATTTTACTTTTAGTGACCGTTTAACCATCGAATACCAGCCAACACCAACGAAGAAGCAACATCGAATTTCGGCACAGTTCAGCAACACCGATGCATATTCATGCAAAAGATGCCATGCATTATAACCAAATACTCCACCAAACAATACATAAACACGAATTAATTTATTATAACTGACTTTGTCTCCAGTATTCAATACGAATTAGAAATCAAAACATCAAATTGACAAAAACATGACCTATCTCATAAGGCAACAATAGTGATCAATTTCATCATTCTTTAAGTAACTGTTTCTTTCAATTTTAAACTGTTTTTTTAAAACTTTTTATTTTTAAGACTCTTTAGTAGTATCTGTAAAAAATTAGCTAAAAGAAAAAAAAAAGGAAATTATATGTTAAAGTTTAAAAAAATCATATTTAAGATTATGACTAGTTGTTTTTAAATTGATAAAATTTTTTTTCATAGTTAATGCTTTTTCAAATAATTTATCTCATAGCTTTTATTTTTGATGAATGCTTATTATCTTATTGAGGAACTATCAGAAAATAAAAACGAAACAAACAAGAAAATTAGCTTTTATGTTTCAGTGTTTCTGCAGTTATGGTACGCTTAATTATTAAATTTAGTTATAAAATTATTTTTGTCATAATTATTTAAAAATTAAATAAATTTCCAATATAAATTTATGAAGGTATGAAGATAATGTACTAATATTTTTTCTTCGTAATTGTTTACATTCTATTCTATAAATTTTATTTTATTCTTAAAATAAGTTGTATTAAAATTAACTAATAAAATGTTTTGCTTAAAAAAAGACAAAATTTTAATTTAAAGTAAAGTAATCCATTTTTAATTTAAAGTATTTATAGTACTATTTTATAAATATTTTTAGTATTATTAAATACAATGAAAATGAAAGTTTTCTGTAGAAAGGTATCCACATCATTGTAATAATGATAAAAATAAATATTTTAAATTTATTTTACCTGTCTTAAAATATTTATTGCTAATTTATTTTAGATTAAGCATCATTTATTGGTAATTGATTTTTTTTTATATGCTGCCAAACTTAAATTCACGACTAAACTAATTTAGCTTTAAGCTTTTAATGTAATTTTCATGCAATAGATTATATATTTCTTGTTACCTATTTGTTGTAGAAAATGATTTAATTTTAGTAATTTTTAATACTGGAAATGAATTAGACATAAAATATTTTACATTTTCTTCAAGTTGAGACAAAAAATATAATTTAAACAAAACAAAGCTGACTCGTTAAAAGCCTTAAATAAAAACACCAATAAATGCTTTAGAGGTCAGCCACTGTACAACAATCATTATACTCACCATCCAATGAAAACTGGTAAGCATTTTATAAATCAGAATATACATAGCGGCATGCAGAACAAGCAGATATAGAATGCAAAACGACGAGGGGAAAGCAAGCAGTTCTTTGTTTTGGAAACACTGTACAATGATTCGTAGGTTCCATTTGAAACTTTCCCGAAGATGTACACCTTACTTTTATGACCAATATTTATATAACCTTCATTATTTTTCTGAAAAAATAATGTGAAAGTGTGAATTCCATGAAAGCAGTTTTTCTGCTGGTTTTGAAGTATAATGTGTCCTGAAAATTGTTAAATTGAAGTCAAATCACTGAATTTGAATAGTAAAATGATATTAGTAATTGGATTAGCATATTTTATGTTCTTTTTATTGGTAGTTTTCCTATATTTATGCTTACCAGTATGCTTTTTGAACAAGATAATTGTCTAAGTTTGATTTTGTTGGATATTATTCATCTAAATATCTATTTAAACTCATTGGAGACGTCAGTGCTATAAGAAATTTCACCATAGCAATTTGTTATATTTTCTCATTTTGTGTTTTTTCCACACTATTCAATATGTCCGAGCAGATTCTATCTCCTCATTTGCGATTGTCCTAAATAAAATTTATAGAAGTGATTCCACAATGGACAGATAACATGAGATTCAAATAAGCAAAAGAAACTAAGCTTCAAAGTTATTCTGGTAATTATCAATCGTTGATTAAGGCATTTTCGAATTACAAATTATTCTTTCAAGGCGCCATCTATCAGAGAAAGTTTGTACCTTTGTTCTGTAAATCAGAAGACATATTGAGCATGATCTTCTGATTGAAATCTTCCAAGTTATTGCGATATTCATGATATTCATAGCTAATTATTTTCCCAAATGTTTTTTTAATTAATTTATTGCTTTTATACGATATTTTAAAATAAAACTATTCAATGGATTTCAGTTGTGCATTTCCTTGACTTGCATTATGTTATGAACTTTTACATTTTAAAAGTAATTTAGAAGTATTCATATTTCGATAAAAAGGCTAAACATTTTGATTCTCAATTATTTTTTCAAAATCCCTAATAATTTCTTACCTCTGTTATTAAATTTTCTATTCATTTTTTCTTTGGTAGGCTTTTGTAGATGGTGCTATTCTATCAATTAATTTTCTTACAATTTATGGGAGAAGGAGGCAAATTGCTTTGTTGAATAATAATGACAAATTATATGAAAATAATACGTATGAAAATAATACATTAAAATTTTCCCTTTGTAAGTTTTACAACTTTTTAAGTCTGTTTTGAAATGGATGAACTCTCTTAACTGTTTTTCGTCAATGATTCTTTGAAATGTGTATCAAGAAATTCCCGCTTTATATTTTGATTGAAATGTGATCAAAATTTACAGATGAACACTTTCTACCATCATGGAACTTTGATGAGCAAGTAAAAGTGAAATAAAATATGAGTGAATGATTACCTTGGAGGAAATAAAGTAGCCTAAGGTAAAATTATACTTATTTTTTAATAATATTCTTACACACTGTTGTTTTTTACTAATTGGGTAATTCATAACATAAATAAAATAAAAATATTTGAAGATAAAAAAACTTATATGCGTATATTTTTTAATTAGCATTTGAGTATGCCAGTATTTTTTTGATCAAAAAGTATTATTGAATTTTAAAATTCGAATAAAAGCTCTGTATTAGGTCATTAAGCTATTTGATCTAAATAATCAATAAGTGCATTTCTAGAATTAGAATACAAAATTAATATTTCATCATCAACTTGATATCTATGAAACGACATAAACTGTTTGGATTTTGAATCGTTATTATTAAAATATGATATTTGAATGCCGGAAAGTGTAAATGTATTGATTTTCTATCTACTGAAAAGATGGTTACAAAAATTTAATTGTGCTTGTTATTTTCTTTCAGCATTCTTTGATTCATTAAAAATACGAATTTATATTTCTACTCCCTGATTCTGTTTTTATAAAATTCATCAAGAGTTTTAGGTGATATTTTTTGTTTCCATGAATGTATTTTAATTTCATTTATAATTGAAGATTACTGATTAAAATAATTAATTTCTTTTATCTCAAATGAACTACTTTTTAAATAAGTTCAATTGTGTTTTATAATTGTTGAGTATTCATTAAATAAATTATGGAGTATTCATTAAACTGCCCCGAAAACATTTCATTATTTTAAAAATCAGTTTTAGCATAATATATTTTACTCAAGGTTTATTTAAAATGTGGAAAAAAATATAGTTTGGAAACAGAATGTTGATGACATTTCAATGTAAGAATACTTTGACACTTTAAGCTTTCCCTATCATTTTATTGTTATGATTATATAATAAACCTACTTGGAATAATAAAATAATTAACTTTATTAAGAAAATAATAAGAATTCTTGTTAGTTATTAGAAAAAGTTCAATGAAAAATAACGACCCCTCTAATAATGGATTTTTTTTTACGTTCAAAAAAGAATTTGCATAGCAATCCTTTTACACCTATTAGCATAATTTATTACATCTTATTATATTGCAAATCTTAGCATAGAAAAAATTATTGCATATTTCATGTAAAAGGCAATGTGTGACATCATCTTTATGAATTAAACTAACAAATAAAATTATTACTTCGACCGATCATTATAAAACAAAATAGCCTGAGTCTGAAAACATAATGTCTGAGGTTCAGGAATTGTATATCTTTTAATATTGAATATAATAATAAATTTTTATAAATTTTTGTCAACTTAATTATCGTTTATAAATTTTTATCAGTTCAATTAAGCTTAATGAATCATCTAATTTCTTTCAGAGGAAATAAAATTACTAAATAAAGACTTTACTGTTTCGCCAATTGTTTCATCAGTGTATTCTTTTCATAGGAGCGATCTGAACTCTTTAGTAATAACTTCAATATTTTAAACTTATTTTAAAAAACGAATTAGATTTTTTATTAAAAATTTCTGTATATTATGCTTTTGCCTAGTTAAATTAACATTTCTTTTAGGAACGCACCATAATATTTTGAACGACGATCAAATGACGTGTATGAAACCGTAATTTCTTTGAACCACGGTCAAATGACGTGTATGAAACCGTAATTCTTTGAACCACATTGTCTTTACACACTGGACGAGTTTCGTTGGCAAATATAAATCATATTAGTGAATTTGAATAGAAACATTCGACTTTAGAAATGGTCGTAAAATTTAGTTTCTAGTTGATTTTAAAATACCCCCCCCCAAAAAAAAAATTAAGGCGAAATATAACTTTTATAGCATAAAATGAAATATCTTTTCTGAAAGGACGATGTTTCATAAAATATGTCATTTCTTAAAACATCTGCGAGAAAATTTGTCTCTTAACTAATTAAGAAAAGCTACTTTTGTTTGTAAAGTTTTTATATGAAGCAAATTCTGCAATACATATTCATACATTAAGCATTACAGCTGTAAAGTGAAAAGGATTGAATATGCAAAGGGTGTTTTAAAGGTGTGTATATTTTTTTTATGAATTTTGATAAGTTTTAATTTTTGAAAACCAAAATTTGAGCAACGACTTTGATAAGTTTTAATTTTTAAAAACCAAAGTTTGAGCTTGAGCTTGAATTTTGATGCTTTTACTTTAGGAAACCTAGATTTGAATTTTGATGTTTTTACTTTAAGAAACCTAGATTTGAATTTTGATGGGTTTTAACTAGTAAAATTGAGCATATTTTTTATTTATATATTTTAATCTTCTGTGTTTTCAAAATTGTGGTAACTGACAGGGCTCCAACCACTGACTATTTCATTTCCTCCACGGTGTTTTATGATGCCGTGTTGGTGCAATTACCTCTCGTTCACTAGCTTATCAACTAGCGGGTCACGTGGTCTTCGTTTCATAATATCGGATTCGGGTTTCTCGTAGGCCAAAGAAATCGCCGGAACCTACAGGAAAGTAACCACCACAGAGAAAAGAGTAAAGCCCACACATAAACATGCACAGAAAACATTCTACACATGGCATTCCAAACAAGGCAAAACACAGAGAGGAATCATACTCAACAAACACACACAACAACATGGAAAAAATAGGCGAACATTTACATAAAGCAGTAAAAACACAGTAATAAAACAAGACATCAATATAAATTAATGTATAATATCAAAAGAACTGTTCTTATAGTATTTAATATCATTCACTTGTTCCTTTTTTTTTGTTTGTAAAGTTATAATTTCATCATTGATTTTAAATAGTTTTTTGATGAATCAGAATTTTGAAATTTTGCATTAAATAAATTTTGTTTTATTACTCATGGTGCCGTCTCTTAAGGAAATTGGAAAAAACAATATTAAAAATCTATAATTTTACAATAATGATTTATTAATTCAAGTCTAAGTATAAAAAAAATAAAAAACTAACACCTATTAATTGTTAACTGTAAATTTAAAAAAGATATTCAATTCGCATTTTGTTTCATTGCCTGCATATTGAAATCAATGATCAGATTATTAATGGTTCTGATCTATTATTTTTAATTTGAATAACTGCGTCGAGTTCGTTTGAAATATGGATAAAATTAATTCTACTGGCTCAATTTGAATCTTTATTTTTTTCATTTAAGCAAATTTCTGCATTTAATTTGCCTATTTTTATATTTTTGATGACTAAAATATTTTCTATTCGTTTCTAAAAGTAATTAATGTTAATATTTTTTGATGTAATCAAATAAACTGATAAATTTATTTACTTATTTCTTTTGCTTTGAATTAACGTAATTTTCCATCAATTTTTTAAAATCAAATCTTTTTACCAAAATTTTTTAAATAAAGAGTGAAAAAAATCTTAAAATTTATTCTGATATTCTGTACAATATCTAAAAGTAATAACAGAAATGGTTCAAAAGCGATGTTGTTAAGGTAGTCTAACCCAAATTCTGTTATTTTCTCTGAATTATCTAATCTGTCAATTCACTCAAAAGATAAAAAAGTTATAAAAGTTTTATCATATAAGAACTAAAAAAAGGCTAATTAGAAAGTTATTTATAATTAAATAACTAAATATTCATAAATACATAAAATTAAATAAATAATTATAAAAATTAGTATAAATAAATAAATATTTTTTCTTTAACATAAAATTTATGAAAACTAAAAGGAAATATGAAAAAGGAATATGTCTATGGCATCATGTATGTGACGAAAATATATTATGATTTTTGAAGAATCATTTCTTAAACGATCCATCTTAAAAATTATTTTTTAAATGGCCGGCCACTCAGCGGGAAAAATATATGTATATAAATTTGCGATTTGAATTTTTGTTTTTGTTTTTGAATGCATTGAATAGCTTAAATTTTTAAGTGTAAATGAATAATGCACTTGAACATAGTTTCAAATTAATATTTTGGAAAGGGAATCATTTAGTGTTTGAAAAATGATCTTAAAGTGCTTTTTAAGGCAATTTCCTACTAAATGAATAATGTTTATTCACTTAAAATGAAAACTTTCTTCTTCTTTTTTATATTCTTTTATATTTACATAATTTTTTTTGTGTTATATTTTTTTACTTAAAACAAAAATTTTATTCTTCTTTTTCATATTATCTTGTTTTTAGACAATCTTTTTGTATTATATTTATTCACTTAAAACGAAAAGTTTCTTCTTTTTTATATAATCATACATTTAGATAATCTTTTTCTACTTAGATAAACTTATTGCATTTAGATAACTTAGATAAGTAGAATTCAGATAGTCGTTTATTGGAGAGAGATGAGATAAACATATTGCATATCAATAAAAATGAAAGCATTCATAGTTGCAAATGAGGGGCAACCACACATCCATGCGCTGCAACATGCATCAGTAATGCTGCTTACCAAGTCAGTTCCCAGATCGATGCACAGGATGGTCACCGTTCCTAGAGGCAAGGGGACATCGGCTAAGATGAAAAGCAGGAAAGGTGTGATCTCGGGAATGTTGCTGGTCAACGTGTAGGCGATAGATTTTTTCAGATTGTCGAAGATCAGACGTCCTGAAATGAAAACCCATTTACAACAATTAGAAAATGGAATAAATTTCAGTTTTTGCAAGCGTCTCATTTTCTTCAAATTCAAGAGATTAAGCTCATATGATTTTACTTTCAAGGGGAAAAATAAAGATAGAAATGAATTGTGAAAGCTGTCAAAGCTATCACAGGCTCGTACCTTCTTCGACACCAGTTACGATTGACGCAAAATTGTCATCCAATAGGATCATGTCTGCTGCTTGTTTACTGACATCACTTCCTGCAATGCCCATAGCCACACCTATGAAACAGAAAATTCGTTACAATAGTTGCATATTTTGTAGAAAAGAAATAAAGCATTTTATCGAACAATCATGTATGCTACTTTTTCCTTCTGGTAATATATATACTATGATCCTATTTCGAATTTAAATAAATCTTTTGATGGTAGTAATATAATTTTTGAAATTTCAATGCTATGTTCTGAATTTTAGACAAAGATCCAGCTTAATCAGTTGAAGAATTAAGCTAAGAATTTATAAGACTTTTATTAGGCATGTTCTGCTCTATGCAAGAAGGATTTGGACATTCAGCGTTCTCTGAACATGTTCTAGAGAAAGATCCTTAAAATCATCATTGGCTCAATACTAGAGAAAGGATACTGGTGAACTGGATCCAATTTAGAGTTATACAGACACTATGGGTAACCATGGCTAGCACTGATTATCTGAAGCAATAGGTTAAGATGGCTTGTTCCATATCTGGAGAAATAGTGCTTTCAAACTATCCACTTTAAAAACTCCTATGGGATCGCGGGATTCGTCTTCCAACTAGATGGAAGACGAATGAAAGATAACAAATTAAAAATACATGCTTTGGATGAGTTTAAGTCATAACTCAACTTAATATTATTTGTAACATTGGGAAATATTTATTTCCCATTGAACTGTAGAAAAGCTCATGAATCTGCATCCAAAAATATAAAATAAATGAAAATAGTTTTTTCCGAAAAAAAAAAAAACACACCACCATTTCAAAAATTAGTTTAGTGGTATAGTTTAAAATTTTAAAAATTCCGCTAATTAAGGGGAATTCCGAAACAAAAGTTTCCACTTATATTAGTTTAATTGTATATAAAATATACTATTTTTTACATCAATCCATGGGATTACAGTCTTATTCTTCACTTTTAGTAATTCTCATTAAAGAATGCGATAAGACAGGAAAACTATCAGATTAATTTTAAGAAGACTAATTACAACATACAGTAGCTCAATGAGAGGACTAAAATTTGAGTAACTTAGCGATACAATAACTGAAAATGATGTAGCTT
Organism: Argiope trifasciata; assembly: GCA_026543055.1. Lineage (NCBI taxonomy): Eukaryota > Metazoa > Arthropoda > Arachnida > Araneae > Araneidae > Argiope > Argiope trifasciata. The sequence goes on from JAPMOQ010018919.1 coordinate 219,730, forward strand.
CAATAAAAGATTTAAAATTATATTGAGCACTATCTTATAAAGTAACAATAATGAAAAATAGTTGAAGTCCTCTAGGAAGTTCAAAAGAGAGTGTAAATAGTTGTTGTAACGACTTATGGCCCTTTGCAAGTCAACTGACAACTATCTAATCTAAATAGTATGCAGTGTAAAGGATAAGTTAGTATTACATTGTGGAAAAGTTAAAATTCATTTGGGTTTTGCATAACTAATCGGCGTGACATCCCTGAGCTAGCAGTTTTTTAAAAATTCCTTTTTAGAACGTTTCGTTTAGAACTTGTTTAGAACCTTTTCCAGAACGTTTACCATTTTTAGATATCAAGTGCACTGGCTTATAAGTAGAGGAAAAATATCATAAAAAACTCTGTATCCCACTTCCCTTTAAGTAAAGCATAAGCATTATTTTTAAACCTTTATGGATTTCCTTTTTGGTCTTACCACTGTTACTATTTTTATACTTCAAATGTGCTGCACAACAAGTAAATGAAAAATATCTGATCGAAAAATCTACACCAACTTCCATCCAAGTAAGGAAGAAGTCTCATTGTGAAACCTTTTTGTTTCCTTACCGATGTCAGCCTTTTTGAGGGCAGGGGAATCATTCACACCATCCCCTGTGACGGCCACGATGGCCCCTTGCCGTTGACACCCTTCCACGATGATCAGTTTCTGCTGGGGTGAGGTCCGGGCGAATACAATCTCTGTGTGATGTTTCAGGATGTTGTCCAGATAGTCAGTGGCCATGTCTCGGAGCTCAGAACCATGAACGACGGCTGCCTTCGCATCTCTGCGATGAGAAACCAGGATTCATTATTCAAATATACGCTTTATTACACATAGTTTACTACATTGCGTAGTTCAAATGAAAAGGTGACAACTAGTGAGAAAAATCTTCTAGGATGATCTAATTATCATGTTGTCACTATAATTGCATTTTATTAATGTAATTAGTAGCATGCATTTGAATTTTTCCACTCAAATTAATTAATGCAAACGTAGAATTTTACAAGTGAGGTCCTTTTTTTAATTAAAATTAATTATTACAAAAATTTTTAAGGCTTGCAAATATTTGCTAACACATCTTGCACTTAGACCAAATTATATATCTCGCTTCAAATTTTCAAATATGTGCCATTTTTGCAAAATATTACGGCAAGAAACTATGCAATATTTTTTTGAAAATCAATCACTACTTTACGAGAATGTTATACAAATGAGACTTTATATTAAGTTATAAATCTATTTATTATGTTATAAAATGAGTCTTTTGATTTTTACAAAAATAAGCAAATTTAGTTCGATAAAATTTGCAATTATGAAGCAGAGTATGTTATTAACAACTAGTTCCTGAGCGTATAGCTGCTTTCAGTAGCTGCAAATATGTTTTATGCTTTTTATAAAAATAGTACTCATACCTCGGATTCACTTCTTCCACAGGAATATTCAGCCTCTGAGCAATGTCGTCCACAGTTTCGTTTCCTTCAGAAATGATGCCTACTGCTTTTGCGATGGCTTTTGCAGTGATGGGATGATCTCCAGTCACCATAATGACCTAAATTAAATAATAACGGTTATTTTCTTCTTCAAATTAAATAACAAAAGTTTTCCGTTTCAAATTAAATAATAAATATAAACAGTTATTTTCTGTTTCAAATTAAATAATAACAGCTACTTTCTGTTTTTCAATTAAATAATAAGTTACTTTCTGTTTTCGAATCAATTAATAAAATTTCAAATTAGAATATTTATCAGAAATTATTCTGAAAGAAAGAAAAACCAACGCAGTTAAATTTTTCATGAAACTTTACTGACAAAAAATGTGTTATATTATATTCAATTATATTGTTGTGGAAAAGTTTGTTATATTATAATCAAGTTCTTTTTATCTCTTTCAAAGGAGTTAATTTGTTATAGAATTTTAACGAAACCCTATGGTCTGATATTTTTAAAATATCACGTCGATATTTTTTACTAATGTGATATCAATTTCAATCTTCTTTATATGCGAATAAAACAAAAATAAATACGCCTTACATGAAACATTGTGTATTGAAAAAGAGCAAAACCAGACTAATATAGAAAATCTGAATGTCATCTTATCTAAATTATTTCCAACAACTGCATATAGTATCTTGTTACATAAATATCACTTTGATTCAGTTATTACTGTGACGTTAATTTAAATCATCTTTAAAATTTAAGTCAAACAAAAATAAACATGCCTTGCTAGTACGAAATATATTATATATAAAAAAAGAGCCTAAGTAATCGGTTTAGCTCAAAATTAATTAAAAAATTTGAAGTATGAATTTAAATTTCACTTAATTTTGAATTTAAAAAGTTTCCACAAATCTCATGGTAATTTATATCATTAAATGATTACTGCCTTCACAACAAATCTTCTGTTTGTTAATAACATAATTATGCAAAAGATAATGACTGTAAGATCAAAAAAGATGTTTAGTTACTGCCAGTTTTAAGTCCAAAAACTGGCTTTCAGGGAAGAAACATGTTAGAATTTTTCTGTTAATGTAAGATTTTAGAAAAAAATATGAAATATTTGCATTCTGGAATAACTGAATTATGATGCATTTTGTAGATAAGCCTAAATTATCAGATGATAATTGCAGGCAAATGTTATTGAAGCATATTGATATCACTGATGTTATAAGAGGAATTTTTGTATTTTAGTAGGAAAAGTTTTCATTTAATAGTTGAATTTGGCCTTGCGTACTTTCTGCAACCACGAAAATAGTTTTTTAAGAGATAGATGACATGCCTGATGAAGGTCACAGGCATGACATTCTCAATGACAAATGAAGGTCACATCATAAGGAATCATGACTGTTACACCGATAAGTGATATTACTCTCAATTAAAAGGTCCTGATTTTGATCCAAATGTGTTTTGAAGTCGTCAGTATGGAGTAGGCTAAATGAGGCTGCATGAAGTCCAGTGGAATAGTTTTGAATACGTTTCTACTTTATGTAAAAATTAATTGTATAGGGGATTGATATTAACCGGATATAGTGATGAACACTCAGATAAATATCATTGCTATTGGTTAAATAGTGCAGAATATGATTTTAAGGTATTCTAAAAATTGGGTGTATAGTGAAAACTAAATGATGAATCGTATTTATTTAAATAGCCTTGAAAACAATCAGAATATATTTAAAAGTAATCAATTTTTTGTGTAAATATGCTATAAGAGTTTATATGTTTCCCTACACAAATTGTCACTTACTTTATTTTCTGTATTTACCAACAAACCGATGGGAATTTCTCCCTCGCATGATTTCTAATAAAGGCGAATTTTTGTTTTAGATGTATTCTATCCCCATCGACACAGAATCATAGTTGGAGTTACAAAAATTCATATGAAATTTGATACATTTAAATCATTGCATTTACACTCTTTTGAAAGTGCTGCCCTATACGCGCTCAATACCTTGTTCAATTCGGCTAAAAATTTGATAGGTGGAATAAGGAATCCTGACTGTTATACCGATAAGTGAATAGTTTTTCCAGCATAGATGCTAAATTTGTGTACCAAATTTTATTTACCTGCCGCTCCTCCATTTGTAGTTATCGATTTTTTTTAAATATTCGAACAAAAGGACAGACTTCTTTTGAATGAGCTTTTCTAAAAATTTGGTAAACATTTACTAATTTTGTGTCATATATTTAAGTCATTGACCTTATGCCAAACCTTCAACCATCCATCTTAAAGCATTTATAGTTATCTTTGCCATAAACAGGCAGACATCTTTCAAAAACGTGTTTTTCGAACCCAGAGGATTCTAAAACATCAAAATAGTGATTTCTAATTTGTTGATGATTACAATATTTTCCCACAATGGGATAAAAGTTACATTTATTTCGAAATTGTCATCTGAAGCTTTGTCTTTATTGAGAAATTCTAATTATGTCTAAATTCTGTATTGAGAAGTTACTGTTGTCTGACATGTTATGAAAAAGAAGATTCGTGTAAAAAAAATGCATCGTGTGTCAACTTACTTTGATGCCAGCACTTCGGCATTTTGCTACTGCATCTGGCACCGCTGCTCTCGGAGGATCAATCATCGAGATGAGCCCCAAAAATCGAAGACCAGAGAGAGGGAAGTTCTGTTCGTCTGCGTCGAAGGGGTAGCCGGGAGGGAACTTATCCGCTGGTAGGATGAAATCACAGAAACCTACAAAGTAAGATGCCAGAGTTAATAAAGCGTGCAACGATAGAGAATGAACGTAATTTTCCATTCAACAACAAAAAGTATTCAATACTGCATGAAGTCTTATTTAGAATAAGAAAGAAGCATTTTAATTTTTATTCATACAATAAATTTGTTAGTTTGAAACATGCGTCAAGTGATTTGATGTAGGTTTTGTTTAATGAATGCCAAACTTGTATAAAATCACTTTCATTCATTCATTAACGATGAAAGATGATTTGATGTAAGTTTGGTTTAATGAATGCCAAACCTATACCAAATCACTTTCATTCACTCATTAATGAGGAAGCAAATGGATTGCCCTCATTATTTACTTAATGACGAATGACCATCGTTAAATTAAAAATGCATGAAGATTAGCTTGAATAATTTCCCAAGAAATTTATGGCATAATCTCTATTATTTAAGAAAAAGTTTCGATGACACTGACTTATGATAATTATAAAATATTAACCTTTGACTTGAATTTAGCATTTTTACTGAATCTATCGTGTGACCCTTGGCGAGTTCATTGGCTATAAGTGATTGACAAGTTATTAATAGTATTCGAAAATAGAATTGGGTTTTCAATGCATTTTTTCCAAAATAAACAACTTTTTGATACAGAGCTATATTTGTAGTCAAAGAATCATCTATAAGATTTGACATATTTATATCATTGCGTTTTTGAGCTATAGCATTTTCATGCTTCTGAAAGTAGATTCCAGATAATTAATATTTTGTTGGATTTGGCTCTAAATTTAATAGATGTCTACAATAATGATGTTAAATATGAGTATCGACTTTTATACACCTTGTTTCTGTCTCAAAATTTGATGGGAAATTTATGAAGTATAAAGGCTGCACACCGGATGTCAGTCTCTAACTCGAAACGTTTTTCAGTTATTTTTGTCACAAAGAGAAAGCAGAATTTTTAAAAAAATGTGTTTTCCTAATTCCGGTGTTCTAAAATATGGAGATTCGTCAAAACCAGGAGTAAGAGAAAATGTTAAATAAAGAAACAAATAATTTGTTCAAAATTGAGCTAGAAAAGGAGAATTTTTGATATGAAGATTCCGTAACACTTTATGAAAAATATCAAAATATATCTGCAAATTTCTTAACTGTAAGAAGTTGTTCTTTTAGAAAAAGAATAATGCCCTATAAAACGAATAGTAAAAATTCTATGCATGCTTCCTTATTTTGAAAGTGGTTAAATTCACGTGGATGAGAATTCAATAGTTTGAAGCGAAATATTTTAACAAGTCAAAAATTGAAGGAATAGAAGCATTTATTGGCATCATTATGTCAAGAGGATCAGTTCTGGAAAGTTCTAGAAGTTTCACTTGCTTTAATCTGGAGCTGTCTGCTTCGATGCATTGGTGGACTTTCTTCAAAGATTAAATAGAGGATTAAAGAAGAATGATTTATTTATCCGCATTCATAATAGGAAAGATTAAATAGAGTCTAAATAGAGGACTAAATTTCGTCTTACCGATGACTCGTTCGCCGAGTCCTCCAAGCTCAAGGTATGCGTTGTTGAAAGCCTCCTTCATTTCGTCGTCCATGACTTTTTCCTCTCCGTTGATGTAGATGGTGGAGCATCGGTCCAGGATTCTCTCCGGGGCTCCTTTCATGGCCAAGAGGTAGCAGCGCTCATTGTTCTCCTCGATCTCGTGGATCGTGACCTGCACAAAAACGCACCCGGTTTAGCGGAGAGCTTAGCATCAGAGTAGGCACACCATAGCAGAAAATGTAAGAGATTTGAAAAAAGAAACATTTATATTGTGAATACTAATACGTTAAAAATCTCTGGGACTTAATTTATTCAGGAAGAGCTGGTTCAGATAGAGAATGTTTATTTCGTGTTTTCTTTGAATTATTTTCCGCAGTGCATTTGAAATTAATGTTTGTGTATAACTATGTGAATGCGGGATGGATTGGGAAGCTAAAACTTATTTATCCGGCATTTTCTTCTAAGTAATTACGTTTCGAAACCATGCATTTTTTAATTTTGCGTTTTCTAAGAAGTAACTACTTTCTGCAGTTTCCGCATTCATATCTTTATATAAAAATGTAACTTTTGTATAAAGATATGAATGCTGAATGAATTAGGAATCCTGTTTACCTGACTTTTCTTTATAAGCAACTTCTTTCTGCAGCTGTGCACTTTAAACTAACTTTTAAGTGAAGATTCCTACTTTATTCGAAATAACTATCTTGGGAAACTGTGCAGTTTTGCATCATTCTTACAAACATACCTTCTTTTTCAACATTCAACCTTACCTTTTTCGCTGTTCATTCCCCGCTTTTAGTACTTGGGAAGCTTTGCTGTTTTAGCAAATTATTAATTAAAGAATAATAAAAGGAAAAAATCACATCGATCGAGATTAGCTGAAAAAGTTGGTTGTGTTAGTATAGAAAGTAGTGTTTTGGCACCAAGAGGGACTATTAACCTGAGCATAGTCTTGATAAGAGAACATACGAATGAACTTTTCAAATGTCTAGACGATCTTATCACATTGAGTCATGTTGACGTTTAACTGAACCAATCTTTCATTTCGACACCAGTTATCAGATGGGCATTTTTCCCATTGTCTTTGATAATAGCGATTTACTTACCAGTGCGGATACTAATGGTTGCTTTGACTTTTCATCTCTTTCTACATTTTATAGGTTCCTTTTTTAGCCTTCAGTGTATTTATACTCTCCAATGAGCTCAATATTATTTCGTCATATACTGACTTAATTTGCAAATTCCTGATAAAAAGTTTTCGTAACAGGGTTCATAATTATACATAAACCATAACTGAAATTAGATTTTTTTCTTTGACAGCAGATATTGGTTGTATAAGTTCATTTATATTTGAGAGGTAACTGTAAAGTTACAGAACTTTTGGACGAAGGAATATAATTCGTTTGATAGAATACATTAATTTACTGTATTGCAAAGAAATGATACATGTTCAAAAAGTTATGGTAGTCTTTTTTATGAGGGAAAAAAAGAGTCTTCTTGTAAATAAATCTTAGAAATGAAAAAAAAAATGTCATGAGTTCAAAACTAAAAATCGATTACATCACAGTCCATTTTGACATATTAATGGTAGTTTTATGAATTAAAAATTCCATGAAATAATTTCACAATTAACTATTTCCCGATAAGTAAATAATGAATTATACATTCTGTCTTGCTGATAAGTACAATTTTACAAAATTATTTAATTATTGTCTCAAGATTCCTTAAGAAATTACTTTCTTATTCTTTCTAAGTTAATGAGTCTGTAAATAGTTTTGAAATTTATAATTCCTTTTAATAGATTTGGAATAGAATTAACAGTTAGAAATTTAAGATCTTGAAACGTAAAAAAGGATTACCAACTTCATTAAATTGTGATTTGATAAAAAAATGTAGTGACAAAAAAGAGGTTGAATCTGAATAATAGACGTGGAACAGTATAATGGAGGCAAATGGGAGACTTGGAAACTTCATCGAAATCGCCTGATTTTTATTTCCATTTATAAGGTTACATATTACAATAACAATAATTAGATTGATTGTCATAGGGCCTCGTTGTTAATCAAATATTTTCAACTACAGCAGTTAGTTTATTAATGTGGATTTGGATTTAATTTATGTCAAAGGTCGTAAAGACACAATTTCTTACAATTGATTTGTAAATTATTTATAAAATCTTAATAAGAAATAATACATGTTCAGAAAATTATTGCAAGTTATTTTTTAAATTAAAGATATGAGAATGGTTTTTATATGATTTAAAAAATAATTTGATTCTTTTTTTTGGGCGGGGCGAAGAAATACAGAAAAAAGCTGAATTAATCAAAATTGATTTAAATGGTGCAACTGCCATTTTGACCCAATAACTTTATGCCATTATAAATATTTAATATTATGGATGGTTGTCTACATATTTAATTCAACAACGGCTTGAAAATAACATTTTCATTGAAAAAACATTTACAAAAAATTTATATATATTTATAAATCTCGTAAACACAGAAAGAAACACAGTTAGCTCGTGCATCACATGATTAATCCACCTGGCACGAGCACGCAGCTCAAACCGCAACATCATCTTGATGAAAGCAAGATCATCACGGTATATTAAATAAGAGAATGGATGTTTCGGTGGCAATTGATTTGAAATGGTACTCACGTGATACTTGTTTGTAGAATTGAAAGGGATTTCGCAGACTTTAGGGTTCTTGGCGCGGTAGGCGGCCACATTTCCGACAGCAAGTTCCATGCACTTGAGGATGGCCGATTCGGAGGCATCACCGGCACATTCCCTGTGGAAAATAGAAATCATTTTTTTATCTGTAAATAAATAACTACCTTCCAGATTGTCATCTGAGGTTTTTTAAAATTAAAAAATCTATATAAATAAAAATGAGTGTTTGCCTGTATGTCTCTTATGCGGTTTTAAATTTTAGATAATTGTACTATCCTTATAACCATCCCGTAGGCGTAGACATTAAGCTGACCAAGTTTCATCGCAATCGGATGCAGATATAAAGACATAAGACAAACATTCATTTTTACTTATATAGATCTGCTAGTAAAGCACTTCCACTGATTATTTTTGGAACTCACTGTAGAGGGTTTACTACGGATATTCAGCCGCGTTATTTACCTTTTCAGGATAGGAATATTTTCTTGTCCGGCTTTGAAGTCAGCTCTGCTGCAGAGGCAGCAAGCTCGGGACAAAGCTTTCCAACCGGGCGACGTTTTATCATACTGCACACCTGGAAAATGAAAAAAAGAGAACAAAAGTAAGATTTTTATATTTCACTGATCTGTGCACATGTTCAATAATTATAAAAAACGCTTTGTCGAATATCTTTTGTGCGAAATAATATTTATTTATTCATATTTTATTTTTACCTTTTTTTTTGGTCTTGAATTCGTACAAGGATCATGGTTCGTATTCTGAACCATTTGTATCAACGTGTTCATTAAATTTCGAATTAATGCTTTGACATTAAATAAATATACATTAAGGGATTTAAAAACTGACCCACGATGCCTTAAATACGTTGATATATGGGGTTCAGGAAATAAACAATCATGCTTGAAAGTGTTAAAAAAATGTTGTAATTTTTTTTTTGTTTGTGGATCATCGGAATTATATGTTGTCATTTCTTGTTGACAAATTCAACCGATTTCAACCGGTTCTTGAATCATATTCTAAGCCTTAATTATATGTTGTCAAAAAGGCATATCATATTCTAAATATCATATTCTAAAAGGCCTTTTACTGCTACGTTTTTATCTTTTTGTTTACAAAGCATACAAAACGAAAGCATTGAATCGTTAAAAAAATTTGGCATCAAAATTGTGAGAAATCGCCGGATTTTTGACTGTCGATGGCCGAATGAGTGAACAGCAATTCGAAACAGCAAACTAAATTGATAAAATTTTATGCATGATGTTAAAAATGGATGAGCCTTCTGTAAAAACATGATAATACTTTCTTATAAACGAAATCTATCTATAGTAAGTTTGTCGATTCGGATACATCGAGCATGATATCCAAAAATATAAACAAAAGAGCCAAAATTTGGGATATAGTTATATTACATTAAATGTAGAAGTGTTTATCATATTTTGATAAAAATCCTTAAAAACACCCGCCCATTTCATGTGTTATCAGAACCATAACACAAACGCTAGAAGGATGAAGTTTGAGACAATTTTTATCACAATATTTTTTATATATATATTTCAGATTTTAAACCAAATTCATCAAAGGATTCTAGTCTGAGAATATGATAATTCCAAACTGTAATAATCTAGATAAATGAAATTTGGTGTTTGACCTTCACATCAAACTTTTTGACCTCTATCCGATTTTGAGCTTTTCCCATTGAATATATTGCTGCAAAATTCATATTCGGTTTTTTTTCGTTGTGCCCCTATTTTAATCCAATAGACCTTATTTTGTATATGTTTATGAAGAAGTCGAACAGATAACAATTTAGTTCATAGATTTATAGATTCACTCTTTTCCTTATCGGTAATAATAAATAACATTTTCCTGTAATCAGTATCATAATTTTTCAGTATTTCATATTCAGTGTCGCTTTCTCATAAGTAAGTATTTAATGAACACTACCGCATACAACAACGAATCAGACTCATGCATCATATTACTGAATTTTTAAATTTGCAATAAAATATTAAGTAATTTAAAATGCAAAAATAAATAAAAACGCTTCTGTATCTCAAATGCCCTTACATTGTTAAAGATGTTAAAATATTAATAAATATCCCCCAAACGATGCGCCATCTGATAAAAGAATTATTGGTTAATAGCACTTTTTTTAAAACCCAATATTTTGGGACTATGACTTAAAAATGTTTAGGTTTAGATATTATTTTTCCCAATATTTTAATCACTTTTATTGAGTCATTTCACTTGTATGATAATATATGAGTATTCTTACATACACATCATACCATGATATCGCTATACACAATATTTACTGTCATGTTTTGAAGGGTATTTATTTCAACAAAATGCCTACAATATTTGAATTTGCAACGTTTGAGGAATAAGAATATGATATTTAACTATAGTAGACTTCCTTTTGTTTTAAAAACGACCAACACATTTTTATTGTGCCTTACTGTTTTATTACACAAATGATCATTTTTTTGAATTTGTATAAATTATAAAAAAAAGTCGCTATGCATCATGGGTATTTTCATTTGCATGCGTAAACAGAGTTTAAGTAACATTTATTTATTTTTTAATAAATAAAAAAATACTTTTTGTTGAATTAAATACACCAATACTTCAAAATAGACCCATCTTAAAGAAGAAGACAGATTGACAATGAATGGGATACATGAGTGGTATTGCCATTCCAACACTAATATATGTCTTAGCTGACTATAGCCAAGAATCATTATTCTTCGTATAGAACATATTGGCTGAGTGCCCTATTTTTAATTAATGGTTTTTATCAGAATAGCTCTCTCTGGTTGTTATGGAAGAAAATGTTATACTATTAACTGCTGATTATATTCGGCGCTCTAAGTGACTTGGCAACATTAACAATATCAAGAAAATAGATGCTTATTTTATATTTTAGCAGAAAACCACACGTTTTCTATAAATAAATAAAAGACTGATATAATTTCCATTTCATTATTCATTATCATATGAAAACAATCATTATTTAAGGGAAATTATAATTTTCTGCTTAGCATTTTATCTCTATCTTAACAATCCTTATTTAAGGGAAATTATAACTTTCTGCTTAGCATTTCATCTCTATCTTAACAATCATTATTTAAGGGAAATTATAACTTTCTGCTTAGCATTTCATCTCTATCTTAACAATCATTATTTAAGGGAAATTATAACTTTCTGCTTAGCATTTCATCTCTATCTTAACAACCATTATTTAAGGGAAATTATAATTTTCTGCTTAGCATTTCATCTCTATTGCAAGAAAGCTTTTTGTTTCAGCATCAGAGGAGCATATTTTAAAATATTGCTTACAAACAAAGTTTTAATTCATAACTCATAGCTCTCATAATAACGTTACTGAGATCTGAGTGTACAATCTTTCATAACGCAAAATTTCTTGTAGCAGACATTTATTGAAGGTATCCGACTACATTCGTGGGAAATTTTTTGAAAAATTGTATTTAAAAAAAAACATTTTTTGATGTTTAGATGTATTGTCAATTACAAACTCTATAAATACAAAAAAAGGAAGTCTGCACTTCAAGAAATAATAATAGTAATAAAAATTCTTCAATGATCTATAAACCGTGTTTTTATCGTAGTCGGATATTTTAATGGATCATTAAGGAGGTGCGGATTACCTGACTGATCTTCGGTGGTGTCGGCCTCTATGATCTGGTTGTCGAACCACATGTGGGCCACCGTCATCCTGTTTTGGGTGAGGGTTCCCGTTTTGTCTGAACAGATGGTGGATGTCGACCCGAGGGTCTCCACGGCCTCCAGGTTCTTTACAAGGCAGTTCTTCAGAGCCATGCGTTTGGCAGTGAGAGTTAAGCAGACCTGAAGCAGAAGGAAAACGATCATTCACCGCAAAGCTTTGATGAAAAGAACTCGATTTAAATCAGAGCTTTGCTAAAAAGAACTCGATTTAAATCAAAGCTTTGCTGAAAAGAACTCGATATAAACGTTCCTAAGCCAATAATGATGTGGCCAGTAGTGAATTTTTGCTTGCGCAATCTACTGTAAAATTAGTCAATTTGCAAAAAAAAAAAAAAAAAAAAAAAAAAAAACGAATTCTATGAATTATTAGAAAAACATCAGTATGCTGTCCAGTGCCCTATTTTTTATTGCAATATTTATGAAATTAAGTGGAGGATTTAAGTTAGATTAATTATATTAACGTCCCATTTTGAAGCAACATTAGGACTATTTTGGGACGGACCTCGTCATTTTGAACCACGGTCCGATGAAGAGGACAATACCTGAGCTGGCACCCCCCTTCCCAAACTTCCACTCCACACCAGTGGGAGGACGTTTGACCCAGTCAGATTTAACTTGCCCCAAAATAGTTTACCCGGCGGTTCTTCGGTGTAATCGGACCTCGAACCTGCAACCCACCAGTTCCGAAGCCACTACCAGGTCACCGCGGCCTAATGAAATAGTGGTATTTAGAATTATTCATTAGTCTTGATAAATAAAGTATTCGTACATTTTTTACGTTATTACTCATAAAGTTTTTAAAATTACAAATAAAATGAATCATGAATACTTTAATGGAGTTAAAAACCTGCTGAAACGAGGAACTAAATTGATCAGCTAATTAAAAGGCCAAGTAATGCGACTGACTAGAGCCGCAAAATGCCTGGATTTCCTATTGAATATGGATAAACGTTACTAGCTTCTTAGTACATAAGATTTTAAAATTTTTATTTGAAGTATGGGGAAATAATTTGATTAAGAAACATGGACCAAAGTGAAGTGTTTCGTTGAGCTATCTAGAACTTAATTTAGGGATTTTTGATTAATAAGGAATTTATTTTTCTACAGGGCAATTGTTTTCTCGCTTGTTTCCAAAAAAAAAGTTTTATCTCAATTTTAACACTGGAAAAAGTATGTGATTGAATGCTTTGATGGCTGAATCTGAGCATAACATTAGAAACATTGTTAAGCAGTTGCTCATTAAATTTATAACAAATATAAGAAATAAAGAAAAAGGATTAAGCAAGTTAAAACCGACATCCTTATAAAGGTAATTTCTTCAGTTTTAATAGGAAAACGCTGTGTTTTCATTTAACAGTTTGGAAGGTAGGGTCCCTATACGAGATTCGATAGTTTAGAGTTTATTTTTAAATAATGGTAATAATGGCGTTCGTTTTTGTGATGGCAATGATTATTAATGGGAAGATTACATTTCCGATTTTGCATCTATGTAAATTAATCATTCAGAAGCGAAGCTTTTTTAATTGAATAAGCTGAGAGCGTTAGTTGTTCTAGAATAGTCATTGATCCTGATTGATTAAACTTTAAACAAATTCAAAGAAAGTGGAAACTGAATTGAAATCGATCTCGCGTTTAGATGATAATCGCAATAAGCCTCTTATGTACGGAAAATATTTTTGAGTTTGATTTTATCCATTAATATATTGAACATGAAATGTGGACGAATAAGATCGATACTTTGCCGTCAAGCGCAAGTTTTGTTTCCCAGTGATTTCTTCCTTTTTTCAAAAATGAAACAACAGAGATAAGGACTTCGTCTGAAGATGGAATGGCCACATCTACTAAGAAACGACTAATGAAATTTTCAAAGTGGTACTCAGAATATTGTTTTATAATCTAATAAATAACTTATAAATTTCGGTATTTAAGTTTGAAATCTGAAATCATTAAAGATCCATCGGGAAATCGGACCTAATGTACGTACTTCTGGAATTTTTTAATAAACGCCCTCTTGTTGGTGCGGTGGGATATTTGAGGGGGGGGGGCACAACCCAGATATTTCCCGTGCCATCTAACCAGGCCTCCAAAATAAGGAATTAGTCCAGAAACAGCTTCTAGTGAAACTTTCGAATCGGTCATCAATTAAGATACTTAAAATAAATTAAATCGATAGATTCCTAAAAACTTTGGAAATTATGTGGGGAAGTAAAGTTTGTAGATCTCTTATATTCTATTTGGATTTTATTAAAACTAATTGCTTAGAAGTTTTTTATTCATATTAAATTTCTTTTTTCATTTCTTACTATGACTTGAAAGGCCACTTTTATAGAAGTGTGAATTCAATGATTAGAGACATCAAAACTTTTTTTCTGCGATTTTTGAAATTAGAGACTTCCACTGACCGTGACGGTGGCCAGCAGTCCTTCCGGCACGTTAGCGACGATGATGCCGATGAGGAAGATGACGGCATCTAGCCAGTGGTATCCGAGGATGAAGGCCGTGATGAAGAAGGCTAATCCCAGGAAGACGGCCACTCCGGTGATCAGATGGATGAAGTGAGCGATCTCTCGGGCGATCGGAGTGTCGCCCATCTCCAGTCCGGACGCCAAGTTGGCGATGCGGCCCATCACTGTGCGGTCGCCGGTGTTGATAACGCAGCCGCGGCAGGTGCCTGCAGGGGGAAGAGCACATTTTAATAACACAGCTTAGCAGTCAATTGCTACCAAATCGTATTTACTGCCACAACTTTAAACATGATATTCGAATGATCTAACTAGATTATCCCTTCTTTGCTATCCTTTATAGTAAAGAAGATATCATTTCATTAATTGATGGTTCGGTACAATTAGAATCGCAGGTGAATCACGGGGCAGTAAATATGATAGGAAAAGATATTTTAATAACATTAATTTTGTTAAAAGACATTTCTCCATCATCTGGCATAACATGTTTTTATCTTGAAGAGCAAACAAGGGTTTAAATGATTTAACCCTAGAATGCATGACTTTTTCTTTTTTTACAATATAAATATATGTGCTTTGAATAGTTAAATATAATGAGGAGAACATAATAATTTTTTAATGTTATATTTTCATGAAATTTAAAAAGCATTAAAAATGCGCCAAATGGCTACATTATAAACTAAACATTATAAGAAACTGATACAAGTCAGGTAATAAAACTCTACAATAAAAATAAGAATCTTTTTTCATGAATTTAATATTTACAATACATTTTTTTATTGTGCATGTATGTTGAAGAATTTATTTGGTGTCTACTATTGAAACCAGAGGATAGCAACCATTGCTGGTACTTATCCCAGTCTCAGGTTTTCAAGTCCCGGAAAGTATTTTTGTAAAATATTATATTTCTGAATTTGGACATAAAATGTATTGAAAAAATACGAGTGAAACCACAACAACATATACTAATTAAAAGCTAAAAGCTTTAGAAAAATAGAAAGAGATACGTTTATAGTTTGAATAGCAAGAATTATAAAGAAATCATCTTCTAGTTTTGAAGTTTATGAAATGATTCATTCAAAACCTTGCTAATAACTTAAGAAAGTTCCAGTTCTTAAACTAAGAAATAATTTCCGCAGTTCTACTAAGAATCCCACCTGATTCAATCAATTCTAGTGATAGGCACTTTAACTTTTGCTTCTGAAATGCAAATCAGTGACGAAATGAAGTGGCACTCACCTTCCACACAATTCGTTGAGAAATAGGCTAAATTTCTTGTCTCTAGAGGATTTTCATTGGTCAGTTCGGGTGATCGGCTCTGGGGCTCGGACTCTCCGGTCAGCGAGGAGTTGTCCACTTTACAGGAGGAAGCAGAGATGATTCGAATGTCCGCGGGTATCCGGTCTCCTCCTTTCACTTCCACGATGTCGCCGACCACCACCCCTTCTGCCGGAATCGTGTACTTTTGTCCTTCCCGAATGATGGTAGCGTACTGTTGTTGGAAAAAAAATGAATGAATTTTAATCAATACTTTAAAACATTCATACTGAGAAAATTTTTTTCATTACTTATTTTCTACTTCTTAGTCTGTAGTTTATAATTCAAGAGTAATAATATTGCTCAATCTTGAAAAATATTTTGTCTATTATCTGTTCATTACCAGATGGCACTACTTGTATTGAATCGAAATTTAATGAAATTAATGTATTAACTTTATTTTAGCTATAGAATTTTTAAATATAGTATTATTACCAAGAACACATAATTGTACCACATTGCAATTTTATAATAAATTGTGAATAAATGAAAAAATTGATTACAAAATTGAAATTTTACAAACATGAAATTGCGCTAAAAGAAAAACTGAAAAAACAACAACAACACAAGAATGATACTAGAAGTGAGAGGGATCCAACCCGGACAGATGGAGTTTAACCTGAATAATCTGCATGTTGGGCTACGGCTCTTTTTAGAAGGTTTAGTCCAAAGAAAAAAATATTCTTGAATGCAAAAGTTGTCAAAAACAGTAAAAGCTGATCAACTTGTAATTTTTTTCGCATTTTTTTTTGTCTTGGCAAGACACATGCGTATAGAATCCTTATAACAACACTATAATTCAAAAATTACAAAACTATAATTTTTGTACAAATAAAATTGCTTTTCTAAATTCCATATTTTTTTTTACTAAAGCAATTATGAAAATACACTTTAATATCACAAATTAATTGAAAAGTTGATTGTGGATGGAAAAGATCTTGTTTTTATTACACAAAATTCAATCATTCATAGAAAAATTTGAAATATTAACGATCGCATTTATTATATAAATTAGTTTTCTGCTAAATGTGTTAGTCACAACACTACTTTAATTGGTGTAAAACACGGAAAGTTAGAAAATATGCTTATAAAACGCACTTTGAAGATAATTATGTAAAGTCAAATAAAGCAGATAATGAAAACTTGATGCTAAAGTTTTTTAAATCTTCAGAAAACCTGTAAATTCTCTTTTTAAGGTGAATATTTCATTATGAATAAATCAATAAAATGAACTTGATAAAAATGTCTCCAAAATGTTTCCCTAAAAAGATATAAATGTGTATGGGAAATTAATAATATTTAAAGCAAGTGAAATAACTTGTAGAATTTTCTTTATCGTTGTCTTAACTTGTATACTAGCGTTATCGAGTGGCTGTTTATTTAATTCAAATTGATACCATTTAACCTAAATTAATATATTTTCATCACAAAAGTTCCTTTTTTCTAGAGGAAAATTATTTGTTTTCAGTGCTTTATCCAAGTTACAGCTTTGTATTTATTTTTTCTAAGGGAAAGAAAGAGCTTATATTTTCAGTTTACTATTCTACTTAAGCAAAACATTATGAAATTTAAGCATGGATCATCAGAACACGCATGCACGCACGCACGCACGCACGCACACACACACACACACACACACACACACACACACACACACACACAC
>JAPMOQ010018919.1:237347-253112 GCA_026543055.1 Argiope trifasciata
CACACACACACACACACACACACACACACACACACACACACACACACTTCATATTCAAGATATTTCTAAACTCATGAGAAAATTTTTAAGGGTAAGTCTAGCAAATAAAATAATTTTCATTGTAGAAAGCAGGTTTCAAACGTTAAGACTGGCTGTCATCTCAATTGTCATCACAAAAGTTTGGCGATATAGGAATCTTGCTTTTATTCAGAAATGTTTTGAAACACAATAAATTATTTTAATTTTCTTTCCTACATCAACTGTGTTTTTTTCCCACATTGTCTTTAATCTCGGCCTTGCGTCGGAATTTTATATGTTGAAGGCACCATTCCGACATCGACAAGATTGTATTCCAATAAAATGGTGCTACCACTTGAAATTTTTCTATTTTTGTCTCGTTGATCATAACTTTGAGAGATAAACTCTTGTTTTTAATGTTATTCTTGAATGTGTAACCTTAAAAATATGCATTAAGATTTTTATTTCGTTAATCTCAGCAAGAGAAGACAATGTGATGACCAGGGAAGACATACATTTTGACAAGATTCTTTCCTAATCATTTTGTAGAGATTCATTCCAACCATATTTAACAGTATACAGATGGCCTCTTATTGTATTAAGTAATGTAGTGCAAAAAATGACTGTTTTATGTCTGCACGATGAATGACTCACTTTAAATCTGTTCCAAAAATTGATTTTTTGTTAGTTTCTTATTTATCCATAAAGTTTCTCACACTGGAGGGCACGTCTTAATTGGGGCTGAGGAGATTCCGATATGGTGTTTGGTTCTTTCTGAGAGGACAACCCCTGGGGGCACCTCGAAATTAGGATGAAATGCTTCCGGTATGGGGGTTTGATCTTTCCAACCCGATGGGTACAATAATAGGTAAGGACATTGGCTTTCCCATCGATGATGGGACGTACTCCCAAGCAGAGTTGTACCGTGGTCGGTGATGGCCTTTAGGATTCAAACACATTTCTCGACAGTGTTGCTGTTGCGATGGTGCGGCCATGCAGTCTTTGCATGGTTAATCCGTATGCGTACGGGCGGGTGGGAGGTGAGTTGCATGACGACCTAGCAAGGGTATAGAAAAAGGGTGGAGGTCGGCGCATCCTATGGATGACTGCATGTACCTCCCAAGGGAAGGCTTGTACTGTGACTGGTGATGGCCCTTATGACTCAACCCCAATTCTCTTTAGTGTTGCTGTAGCGGCGGTCTGATTCAGATTCTGTGGGTCGGGGTAATCGGTTATACAGTAAACAGAAAGTTTATATCATGATTTTAGAAATACCTTATATTAAAATTATAATGTTTGAAGAGTATTGTATACGAAAATATCTTTTATATAATTTCTATTATTTTCGAATTTAGTAATAAAGAAATATAAATATATGAAAAAGAGCTACATTACCTGAGGAACCATATTTTTAAAGGATTCCATAATTTTGGAGCTTCTAGCTTCTTGGTAATAGGAGAAACAACCCGTAACAATAACTACAACCGATAACACGATACCCAAATACAGCTGAAAAGTAACAGAAAAAGAGTTTAGACATATTATTCGATACAATGATTGCCATAATTGATTGTTATCAATAAAAATATAACATTAAATATGTGACTGAAATATGTATAGTTTATTAATCAATGAAGTCTTAAAAAAATCTTTCTTGTTCAAGGTTTTTAATTCATTATTTCGAGGTTTTAATCGTTCTTTTTATGATTCAGTATTATTTCGAGATTTGAAACCTTTCATATGACATTCTTCATTTTTTTCTTCATGAGAACAGCCAAATTAGTAGATAAAGTAATTATTCTTTTGAGTAATTATCCTATTAGAAAAAGTATTGTAATTATTAACTTTTGAAAAATCGTATATCCTTCAAAATACACTGTGTCCTTAGGGAGATTGACGAATTTTAAAAATGCACAACATGATAATGGTTAATGTCAAAGCAATTCTTGAAGTAAATTCATGTGCGATAGGACATCCCTCCTCAGTCTTTACTTTTAATTAAAAAATTATTAAATATATGACGTTTTCTTGTTATGCATTTTTGAAAATGTGAACATTCTAAAATCTATTTTAGGATGCACTATATAATCACAGTGCACATGCGCAGTTAGCTCCATATTCTTCGAAAAGTCATGCCGGTGACATTACTGGAGATGCTTATTAATTGAATTCTTTCATTTCTTTTTACTTTTTTTGCTTCACACAAGGAATCACTAAATTATATAAACGGGGAAAAAATGGGAAAACATTCTGGATGTGCAAGGGTTTTTTCATTTTCTTAAAAAATCATATTTTTAATTCCATGTAGAATTAAAATTTTCGTTTTTACAATTAATTTCGATTACAGCACAATCTGTTTATAAATCTATAAAAACCTAGTATATGTGTTAGACGAGACAGAATGTTAATTTTTCAATAAATAAAAAAATATTTGCTTAGAGGTTAATTCGTAAAAAAAATCCTTATTTTTTTACAAAACTATTAGAATATTAAAGAATAATTGAATTATTAAAATCATTAAGGAATAGTTATTATTTTTCATGATACAATGGAATATTAATTAATCATTCATTAACAATAATGAAATACATCATATTTCGTTATTGTTAATCTTACAAGAATTCTATTTTAGTTACTTTTAAATAAATTCTTTTAAAATATTTAAATAATAACATAAACATGCATAGACACATGCCTATATTCACATATTACTAAAATAAGAAAAATTTAAATAAAACATTAGAATGTTGATTATGGTGAAATATGCATACAAATTAATCATTTAATCTTTTGAATAATTGATTAATGTCATAAAGTTCACTGTCTGTGGTCACAAAATATTTAATTTCGCTCTGTTAGTTTATTATATTATTAGTTTTAATAAACTAAAAGAGATCTAAGTTTTCCGAATCAGGTGGCAAATATAAATTATTTTGCTTAAGCAGGTAGAAGGACGAAAAAAAACCCAGCAAAATGTTGATCAAAAAATGATTCACATATATAATAATCCGAATTCAAAAAAGGAGATTTGAAAAGTATTTGATAATACTAGCCGTGAAATGAGTGTTTCAACAAAAGGTTTCTTTGACTTTGCGAAAAGAGAAAGTCAATAAAAACTAATAAAGTAAGAGTCAGATTTCGTGTTCAAGTAGTGATTTTCATTGGAAAGGCGAATAAAAAAAAGTTTTGCATAAGAAATCGAGAAAATCAGAAAGAAATTCATTAGATAGAAACCTACTTGAAGAATAAGAAATGAGTGGAAAAGGTCAGATTTAAAGATCAGTGGAAGATGTTTTCTGATTTACTGAAGAAAAATAAATAAGCTTCTTCTATTAGTTAAAAAAGAGTTTTGCATGAATTTTCGGAAAACTTTTAATTACTTGTTTTGGACTTAACTGGATCTACGAACTATGTACAATATAGACATAAATTTATGCCAATACACGTCTTTCTGTAAATCTTTCGTATATTATATGTAAATTTAATGTAAATTATATGTAATTTTAAAAGCAATTTATTTTATTTTGGTTGAGCAACAAACAGAATTAAGAAGTACGAAAATAAAGGGCTGTGCTAGAGAAGTTTGCTTGGAAATTTTTCAATTCTAAGTTTGAGGAGAATGCTATTCTAAGTTTTCTATGGAATTTCAAGATATTTTAACTGTCAAAAAGTTTGACATCGAACTTTTGATGAATCCTTCACGTCTTTGACTTCTTGAAGTACGAAGTAAGCATTTTTTCGGAATAATCCTTATCTTCCCAAGAAACTCGAGGTTGGAAATAAAGGAACTGCAAAATTTCAGTAAATAATCAAAATTTCAATAATTTTTCAGGTTTTTATGTAAAAATTGTTCAGAATGCAATAAAAGTTGAACAATTGTTTAGGATACTATAAAATTACACAATTGTTCAGCGTATAATAAAAATGCAATAATTTCTCAGGATGTAATGCATAAAATACTCTGATCTAGCCAGAGACCACGAGGAACAAAACTTGACCAGCCTCACATAGTAATAAGGAACAAACGACACTTTATGACATTGGGCATTTGTAAACAACGAAGGTCTCTCTAGAAAGAACTCATGTTGGTCCAGATAAAAGAACAGGAAAAAACGTAATATTTTACATTAATTTTACATATTAAATTGCGATGCATTGAAAATACATTCAATGCATGTTTACTTTCTACATTTTAAGAGAGAACAAAAGACTTGTTCAGGATGTTATAAAATGCAATAATTGATCAAGATGTTATAAAATGCAATAATTGTTCAGGATGTTATCAAAATGCAATAATTGATCAGGATGTAATAAAAATGCAGTAATTTTTCAGGATGTAATGCAAACAATACCCTAATCTAGAACAGAGACCAAGCGAAAAAAAAACTTAATCAGCCTCAGCTAGCACGAAGGAGTAAACGATACTTGATGACATTGGGCACTTGCAAACAACAAAGGGCTCACTATAAAGAACTCATATTGATCCAGACTAAAGAGCAGGAAAAAAGAACGTAATATTTTACATTACATTTACATATTAAATTGCGAAACATTGAAAATGCATTCAATGCATTAAATGTACGTTTACTTTCTACATTCAGAGAGAACAAATGAACTGTTGAGGATGCAATATTTGATCAGGATGTAATAAAAATGCACTGATTATTCAAGAGAATGCAACGAAGATGCAATGATTGTTCAGGATACTCACATTGTCGTCTGGGGGCTCTTCGAAAGTGCCAGCTTGGATGGAATATGCGATGAAGCAGAGGATGGCGCCTATCCAGAGCAAGAGGGCGAAGCCTCCGAACAGGTTCTTGCAGAACTTCACCCATTCGGGGGTCTTTTTGGGGGGCGAGAGAGAGTTGGGACCGTCCCTCTCGTACACCGTCCGCGCTTGAGCTTGGGTCAGTCCCTGGAAGAGACAGAGGGACATTGACGCACAATCCACATTTAAAGGTGCTGAGTGTATCACCTTTTATTAACCAACATATTATTAACAATTGTCTGGAAGTTAAATTTTTCTTATGATATTTCTAGTATGTTATTATTTTATTTGGTTCTAAAACCCTTTCAACTACTGTCTCTAGAAAAATCTACGAATAAAAGTATGGTATTTTCATGAAAAATCCGCTTCTCGGATCAAAATAACTATTTTAAGTTCTTTTACGATGTATTTTCAAGTCAATGTGCTGATTTTTTAAAATTTAAAAGGCTAATGTTCCAAAAGTATTTTTTTAATTACCCCATATATGACCTAAAGATTATATTAGAAATTGTTAAGATTTGTTATTTATTTTATCATTACTTCTATAAATACAAACAAAATAAAATATAACTCATTATGTTATTCAGAACATTATTTTTCCAACTGGAAAAGTTTGCCTATATGTAAGGATTTAGAGACAAGTTATTAGCCACGATTAAAGTGGATATTTTGTATAGTGAAGAAAAATTAAAACTCATAATAGAAAACTAAAGAATGTTTATGATAAAGTTATTTTCTGATTTTCTTTTATTTGTGCAGCAAAATGATGGACATTTCTATATATTTTACTAATAGTGATTAAAATTCTTTTAGCTCTGAGAATTGAGAAATAATTGAAAAGAAAAAATTGCATTACCTTCTCGGGATCTGTTCCTAGTCTTGAATACAATTCTTGTAAGGTAATCTTGTGCTCATCCTGTAGGGAAAAGGAAAATAATTTTCAGAATTTAACAAACTTACTGATTCTATTAAAGAAGACATTAGTTCCTTTGTTTCGTGAAAAGATAACTTTATATCATATCTCAGTGATTTTTCTGTCTTAGCATTGCTTGTCTACAGTATTTGCTACAAAATGTTGTTACTGATATTATTATATTGTCCTATATCAACTAGTTACGGTTGGAATGCCATCGAATTCCAGATTATGAAATTTTGTAAGAGCACCGATACACTAATAGAATTTAATTACACAAAAATATTTAAAAAACTATTATATTGTGTAGATAAGATTGAACAGGAATAGAAACTCCAAGTTTGATATGGTTACAATCGGCTAATATAGCTATAAAAAGAGCGTGGAGCAAAAATTCAATGGATACGAAACCACATTTAATCAGAGAAAATTGAGGAGATTTAATAATTGATGTTAACTGATTGTTGAATGCTTGGCTTAAGATACTGGTCATTGGTATTTGGCTTCCTCTTTCTCCAGGTCTTACTCCATTCGTCATCTCTTTAAATCTTTCATGTATGAACATATCTTACGACGCTTATCGTTAATATCAAAGAAACAAATTTGAAATTTTGCTCAGCTATGATTTAGATTTTTATAGTCATCTAACATATTTTCAACATGAAAATGTTAAATGAAAAAGTGAGTTCCAAAGAAAATTAGATGATTCACTTTATTGCATAAAACTGCTTGAATCAAGAAAGCCTTTTGTATTTTCAACATTCCTTTCTATACAAGTTTTGTGCTTTCTGAATGAATCAACTAAAGAATTGTCTGAATTTGTTAGTTTTATGTACTTATTTAAATTAATTTAAATTATTTTGCTAGTTTAAATTTATTGTTTGTTCTTCAAAGAATAAAAACCCGTATTTCAAGCATCAGAAAATTCTATCTCAAAATTTGGTCCATCTTTTAAACATATCTGAGTTGAAATAAGCTTTTTTTCGAGTGAAATTTATTTGAGAAGACAATGTCTCTGAATTGCAAAAAACTAAACAAAGGAAATTTTATGTGAGACCTTTGCAACATACTGTAGTCATTTTAAATCAAATTTCGAACCATATCTACGAATCTCAACAACTCTCTGTATTAATGTGTATGCGAAAGAGATTACTCACTAATTTATCAAGTTAAATAGATGTCACATAAGTCCATTCTCACCTATGTCTCTGAAGTATTAGCAGCGACTGAGAAAGATAAAGAGACCCTTGCTTTATATGAAAGATAAATTTTAAGCAGAATTTTTAGTGGCAATAAATGTGATAATTATTGGGGAAGAAAAACCAACTCGAAAACTATATAAAGAGCCTGATATTGATACAGTTATTCAAAGCAGATGACTTAATGGGCAGAATACTTAATAAGACTGAGAGACAATTGAGGCACTAAAAAAATATTTTTGCTTAAACCATTTCGGTAAACGAAAAAGAAAACAAAAACTTAGGATGATTGACTCCCTTGAAAAAGACTTGAAAACTGTTAAGGTGACAAATTAGAAAACCTTGGCTAAGAACAGGACGGCCTGGAATGGAATTCCGAGGAAGACCAAGTATTATCTGGTGCTGTCTCGTAAGTGGAAAAGAAGTGAAGACAGATGATAATTTAACACAGTTTTATTATCGGAAATGTCAATATGTATCGAATTGCAACCATTTCTGTCAAACTGTTGATGGTCTGTTATATATCTACGTGATAATTCAATAATGTAACAAACTTGCAAAATGTTGTTTCGAATATGGGAATGTACCCAAAATTGTAGACGAATGTTTAAATCTGAGCTAGAATGGTAAAGATTAAACTGACTTTCGTATGTTTATCTATTTGTATGAGAACAACAATTGAAAAACATAACATAGAAGGTAAGAGTTATTTTTATATGATTTTTAGTCGAAGCCAGTAGGTCGTTGAAAGGATGCTCAGAAAGCATATTAGGTTATCTTTATTATGAAACGGATCTAAAGATAAAACATACCGTATTATGCAAATAACAAAAAAATCCAACACTCTCGCTGGTTTCAAATCCATTCATCAAAATTCGTTTCATTTACGTGAAGGCAAACATTGTTGAAAAAGCAAAGTAGCAGCTAAATAAATGACCACTGCAAGTGTATCTCACTTATTGACCCATCTATTGTGGTAACTAAGTATTTAATCAATATAATTGCATGTTTACAATTGTGATATCGTGAAGAAACTTGAAAAATTTCCAAAACGTATTTCCAAACATTTTTGTGAATGAAAAGCCAGTCAATGAAATACACAGAATCTGTTGTTGAACGGAAGCCAAAACGTATTACTAGTAGTGTTTGTATACATACTCACTGTGCGTAACGACGCTATTTTCCTGCGCCACAGGTGTCGGTTTCCTATCGTGAATAGAATGACCAAGCTGTAACGTGTCTTAACAGAAACAGCTTGGAAGCTAGTCAATAAAGAATGCGTTAGCTTCTCTAGTGTTTGGACTAAATCCAGATGGAAGTAGAAAGCTATTTTTGTGATTCCATTTACCATGAATGTAATTACCATATTTCATTCATGGTCAGGCGCCTCGTTTGTTATGAATGAAAACAAAAATATTAAAGCTTGCTTTGTAAAAAAGATATGAAGAAATTACGAAAAATAACTTTCTATTTCTCACTATTTTTATTTCTTATTTTTTTTTATCTTTATTCCTTAATTTTTTTACTTCAAAGCTATGCAGTTTAAAGTTACGAGTACTTTTAATGTGAATCTTCACATCATATCATATATGTAATTATAATTTTCAATTTAAATTAATACTAATTAATTTCAAAGTTTTATCTTAATTTAATTCATACAAACATAATTCTAAAATGGTCTCTTATTACTTGATCCAATTCCATCTTTTTATTTAATTAATGATACAGAAACTCTATAAAAATGCTTAAATCAACGGTTCCCACGCTCCGAGTGAAGGGATGCAAATATGTCGGTATCAATAAATTCTTTTAAAAGATACCTAGATTTCCCTATTCTAAATCAACACACGTGTAGAAATCCCTATCAGAATCTCATAGTAATGAAAGGGGCAAAATATTTCGTTGGCTATTTTCGCTCTTATACTGTAATGTAGATTGACATACCTCGTTGCTTCTTGTTTGTACATAAATTATATCTCTCAAAATGGAATAAAGCGAAGTTATTAAAGTGAAGTTAAATTCTCCCTTTGTATAATAAAATGAGTCAATGAAATATTTTCTTGGTAATCCATAATTTTTAATTTTTTGATATCAAAAGCTAAACTTCTCAAATTAAAATATTAATAACATAAAACACATAGAGAAAAAAAATTCTAAAAAGGACATTATAAAAGCTTTATTTTCATTAAACTTTATTTAATTAAATTTGAAAACTTTTTTTCAGACTCCATAGAATTTTCATCTCATTCATTCTCCTGAATAAATTTAGATTTGTTTTACACACACCACTATAGAAATGATGTAGCTATGCATTTATGTAAATCAAGCGTGATTTAAATATAATTTTATTTAAATTCAAATACTTAAAATTTGTTTGCCTTGTTTTCTTTTATATTTAATTTGTTTGTTTGTCTTTTTTGTTTTTGTTTATATAATTTTTTTCTTTTATAGAATAATTTTGAAAAAAGTTGATAAATGTTAATTTTAAATGAATTGTTAATAATGATTATAAATAATATTACTATTTACAGTAAATATCTTTACTGTAATTAATATATATCGTTTAATATCATTCTTTTTAGAATTGTTTGATATCTTTAAATTTTATTTTTTCTTGATCTTATTTATTGCCGAATTTAACAAATTTATCTACAGAAAAAAAGTACCGTAAACAAAGATAAAAATATTTAAAATCTTGGAAGCGATTATATTTACAATCATTCTAATTGTTTTCTGATTGTTTTAGTATCATTCAGAAATTACATTAAAAAAGTTCATTAAATAAAAATTTATCTTTATTTAGTATTCCTTTATTTTTACGTTCTTACTTTTTATTTTGTCAGAACATATTTAAATTTCTGGCGCTAGTTGAGCTATTTTATGTATTTTATCATTTTACAATAGCATTTTCAAATGAAACATTATAAAAAATGTTTCAATATTAATAGCTAACATAGCGTAACAATAAGCAACATTGTTAGTTAAAAGTCACTTTTAATCGCAAGATATATTCTTATATTTCCGGATTGATTGATGATCAGTACAAAAATACTTTTTAATTAATTATAATTTAATACTTTGTATAAATACTTTTTAATTAATTATAATTTAATACCTTGTATAAATACTTTTTAATTAATTATAATTGAAAAATTATGAAATTTCCTGATTTTATGTCCTCTCAAATTCTTAATGTGCAGCTAAATATCAGAAAATTACTTGCATAAAAATAATTCAGCAACATAAGAATTTGCTTTATTATATAACATCAAATGATGTAATATGATGAAACCTAATTTGTTCTCCCGAAGGAAGAAGCTGTATTTTCATTTCTTGATTAAACTATAAATCATTTTGCCTTCAAGATAACAGTTACAGTCATTAATCATCACGTAAGAGTTATAATTAATGGTGCAATCAGAATTAATCACTCATTTGAAGGCTAATGAGCTTTAATTGAATTAGTAAATGACTTTAATTAAGAGAAAGAATATTATTTGGGAAAAGAAAAGTTCCTTTTTTATATTAACACAACAATGCTTTTATTTTAACGAAATCAGTAGCGTTGAAAAATTAATTATTTGCTAAAGTTTTTTGTATTAATTTTAAACACTAGTCTGATGAAAGCAGTCTGCGCAAGAATTAATTTTTTTTCGGACAAGGGAATTTTTTTTTCCCTTAAGAAACATAATAATTTGCAGATAATAAATTAACTTTTGGAAAACTAATCCATAGCACAAAGATATGCATTTTCAATATTTTTTATTTTTTATTTATTATTCTTAACATTATTTGTCATTTTCTTGAAATTATTTAATTTAAATTTATTATTTTATTTTTAAGTTGAATTAATGAATTCCTCAGCATCAAAACCAAATATGGTACCTTATTAAGCCTAAAGAAATATATCGATTTGAATTTATTAAGAATAATTAAGCAACTTTATCAACTCTACAGTTAAAATTGAAAAAACACATTTTTTCATTTGATTTTGCAATAAAAAAAAGGTATAATTGGATTAGGCTAGAAGACTATATGAAAATAGCAATAAATAAAAAAATGAGCATATTTAAATGTGCTTTTAAAATTGCATTTTAATGGCAATTCTAGTTTACAGTACTTCGAATGTTATAACAGGCAGTATAACCATAAAATTGTAATTCATATTTCTATTTGATGCCAAGAAAAATATTTTGAAATTAAAATTTAGAATTCTTTTATTTCTAACTTAGATTTAATTAATATGGAATACCGATGGACAATGTTTAAAAATTCTTATTTCTCAATCTTAGTAATTCCTTTAAAATACATTTGATTATAATTTTTTAAAATTGTCTTGAGAAGATATTCTAAAATATATGATTAAGTGAATTTTATATGATCATAATTTTTTTATTGTTGTGATAACATGGAACAAAAAAGTGAGTACAACAAGAAGCTTTAAAAGTAAACACAAAATTGTGAAAATCTCCAGAATTTTAATAAAATTTACGCATACGCATCCATACTTGTTTTAAAGAAACAGAATTGGGAAAAGAGGTTAAACGTATACATTTCTGAGAGGCTGAGATTTTTTAAATTTTGAATGATATTGTGTTAATATCATACAATATTATATAGTATGTCTGCTTATTTTGAATATAATTATAACTGTTAAGTTGTTTGGTTCAAGTGTTTTTTTAAATATTTCATGAAGATTATTGGAGTGATGCGGTACTTGTTTTAACAAACAATTTTTACTGGATGTCGCACTAATGATCTGCCAATTGGATTACATTACTAATCAACTGAATTGAGACTGAGGAATATAATCCGTATATTTCGAATGCTAAAAAAATCTTATGCTGTAATTTCCAAATTAATTATGAATCTTGCCAACAAGTACCTTTAAAGTTGTATGAAATTCGTGAATAGAATCGTCTGTTGAAAACCATTCTGGCAATTACTTCAGGTTTAATTCAGAATATACACTTTTTGAAAGCATATAAAGAATGAAACTTAAAGTTTACACTCTGAAATATGGCAACAGAAATCTTTTCATAAAATAATGACCATCTCAAAAAAGGTAAAATCTCATGAGTATAGATGCATAGCTATTGCCTGTTCTAGTAAATGTGGAATTTTTCAGAAGAACAACTCTGTTCTAAAAGTATTTATTAAGAAATGCAAAAATCAGTAGCATACAATATGGTCGATCCCTATCTTCATTAACTTAAGAAATCTTTTTACACTTGTAGTGAGGCAAAAGATTGTTCCGAAATCCAATAAACCTTTTAATAGTGCTCATTTCTCTGAAGAAACTTTCCAGAGCACGTCTTCTTTTCATGTCTGTCAGAGCATACAGAGTTCCTTCTCGGAAAATTTTTGTAAATTTGAAACTTCATTTTGAGAATTTTGAGACTTTCGAAATAAACATAATCTGATCTTATTTTTCTACCGATTTCGGTTTCAAGCTATTTAATTTCAAAAATTCGTATGACAATCTGTGTATAAGAATTTTGTGAATGTCTGTCTACATAAGCGTCATCAGCTTACTTAACAACAATTCAGGATGACCGTGGCTGAAAATTTTTAGTCACAATTAAATATCCCTAAACATTAGTTCAAATTATTTAAAAGTGAAAAAGACATTTAATAGAACTGAGTGGCAAGCATCAGGAAAAAATAATTCCGTCAAAAGTGTTAAGTTTAAAGCCTAAGTCATATTCTTGTTGTGATCTTTTTCTAATAAAAAGCACATGAAGATTCTTTACGTTTTTCCCATTCGTTGGCTTGGCTTGTACGTGCGGATCTCTTGTGATGTCATTAAATATAGATGAATATTTTGCCGTAGTTATACAGAGGCAATAAACTTTGCTGTGCGATATTTGTCCAATTCATATAGACATTAAACTCATTCTGTTTCTGCTTCGAGCATCAATTTCAAATAAGTATTGACTCATCCTAACAAAATATCAGATTCATTGCTCATTTTATGTAGAGCTACTTTTGTTTATTAGTTTTGTTAATCAATTAATTAAAAAAAGTCATCTTAGCTATTACAGAATTTAACCAATTAGAATCAAATAACTACTTGGTAGCATAATTGATTTCACAATATTTCATATTATTGTGTGATATTATATGGCATTAATCAATGTCATACAATATTGTAAAATATTTGGATGCTATTATTAATGAATGAATGTTTGTGCATCACTAATAAATAGTCACGCAAAACAATTAAAGCTGCACTATTTTGCGAAAACATACTCTTTTATTCAATAAATATCAAAAGTCTCAGAAATAAGAAATTTATATTTTCAACATGTCCACAAGTTCAAACGCATCAAATAAAGGACACGAATTCCTCAACGATATCTTCAAACGGTGTCTTTACAAGATCGCCTTCTAAGAAACCCCACAACGGACGTCAAATTGGTTTGCCGGAATCTTAAGTAGCTGAAAATGGACACAAGAAAGAGAGAAAATCAGATGAAACTCACCATATCGACCTCCTGCTTGAGGTCGTTGAGGTCGGGTTTCCCCTTCTTCCCTTTGTTCAACATGATTTTGCCTTTTTTGGTTCGCTCTTCACTCCAAGTACTGTTGGCAGTCACGGCCGCCCGGTAGCTGTCCGAATCGTTCGGCTGCGAAAGGAAAACATCATCAGTATATCATTCGGTTAAAAAACGTTGTCCGAATCGTTCAGTTGCGGAAGGAAAACGTCATCAGTATATTATTCGGTTAAAAGACGCTGTCCGAATGGTTTGATTGTGAAAGGAAAACATTCTCATCAGTATCATTCGATTAAAAGACACTCACCGAATCGTTCGGCTGAGAAAGATAAATGTCATCCGTATCATTCAGTTAAAAGACATTGCTGCTTTTTTGACCGAAAAACTCATTTCCATACACTGACGTTTGAGAAATCGGATATGGTTAATTCAGAATAATTATTAAGTAATATAGAGGGAATAGCAGCTTATAAAGAGAAGTTAACGCATGAGGCATAACATTTCTTTATTTTTTTTTTACCTCCTGATGTTATGGGTAAAAAGCACTCCATCTGTAATTCTATTTTTTTCATATGTAAGTGAAAAATACACACCAATAGTTAGCATCATTGACGCTTTCTAAGATCTTTAAGTCATGAGCTCTTGTCACTGCACCACTAGAAAGTAAGTCTTATTTTTACGGAGAAACCTCATTTCTACTTTATTTATGCGCTATCGAAGGACCAATTTCCGCTATAGTAACACCCCTATTAGTACAAAATGCCCAACAGCAGCATTCAAAATACCGAACAACATCTTGTAGACATTGTACAATATATTGCACTAATAGCGATGGCAACTGTGGATTGTTGCCTAATGGTAATCATCTGACGTTCCAGCATCGACTGCTGTCGTTGAGTAGATTCGCCATTGGGAATGTATCCGATACGATTTTATCACCTCCGAGAGAGGTGAGAATCAGTTAATCTTTAAGAAATGCTCTATTTTAAGAAACTGCATTTATCAGTAAGCCATTTTTTTCATATGACTAAACGGTTTCAAACTCAGCGTACGACCGTTACAAATTTCGCTGGAACATTAAAACAACAGTGTTTCAGTTGTTGCAAGGTATCATGTTATTATAAACACCTTACAAAAGGTAATTCTGAAAGTACCACTTTTTTGGATGGAGCTTTTTATTAAATTTGTGGAACTTTTCAAATAAGATCACTTACAAATAAGAACTCTTCAAAATATCCCTCTAGAATGCCTTTCGATAAAAATAATTTAACATAAAATTCTACGAGAGCCTCGTTGCTATGTTGTTTTCATCTTTAAAAAAAAAAAATTCAAATCTTTCTTATTTGCAGAATTATTATGATCTTCTATGGTTATAATAGCTTGTATTTTACTGATGTGTTTCAAATATTATATAGTTTTTGAAAGAGGATCCTTCTTCAATTAAGACAATGGCAATTTTTATTCGTCACAAGACATAATAATTATCTGCATCATCAAAGGCATGATGGAAAAGGGAAACTATATAAAATTACTTCGTACTGTAACATACTTAAACAATGAACAAATTGAGGTCAGTTAATTGAATGAAAGTTAGTAGTTTCATTTCTAATGAAAGTGCTGCCAAAAATAGAAAAAATTATGTATTCTCAAAAATTTTCATTCGAAGTACCCTGTGGCAAAAGTTTTATGTAAGTATTAAGTGCAGACAAATAGATACTTTGGGCAAAATGGTAACAGCTAGCTGCATGGACTCATTAGAAAAAAGGAACCATTTTCAGCTATGTATTTTTGGTCCTGGCGAAAGGTCATTCAGCGGAAAAGTACAGGCAAAGTGGCCTCCTTCCTTGCAGGGTAGGTCAATATTTGGGCGTTGCCTTCCAGTTTCAATTTCAAGTCGGACACGCATAGGTCCCCACCCAATTACGTCGATATCTGGATCCTTATTTTAGAAAACCAATGACTGGCATTTCTGATCCAAAAATCAATAGCTTCAGGAAGTGATTCTGGAGCCCCGAGTAATCTCTGGAGGGGATACACAGGTAGAAGGCCTTCAGGAACGCTCCTCTTTTTTGAACTATAATTTAATGAAATTATGCTTGTACTGAAGAGTTAGAATTATTACTCCCCTATTCATTATTCTGTAGGAAATAAGGGATAATTCTAAATAATATCAGCTATCAAAATGGAATCTTCAATCACAAATTTCAAGCTGTCATGTGAGAATATTAG
Source organism: Argiope trifasciata (assembly GCA_026543055.1). NCBI lineage: Eukaryota > Metazoa > Arthropoda > Arachnida > Araneae > Araneidae > Argiope > Argiope trifasciata. Next base: position 252,972 of record JAPMOQ010018919.1, read on the forward strand.
TTTTAAGTCATTATTTGTCTTAAATAATTTAAGTCCTTAATCAGTTTATACCTGTTTGAAACAATCACGAGACTTCTCTATCAGTATCTCTCTGATATATATATATATATATATATATATATATATATATATATATATATA
>JAPMOQ010018919.1:253122-263197 GCA_026543055.1 Argiope trifasciata
ATATATATATATATATATATATATATATATATATATATATATATATATATATATATATGATAATTTTAAAGAAATTTCATTTTTAAATTTTCAAGCTGGCCAACAACATTTCGGAGCTTGACCGATTTTGAGATGAAAAAACAAACACCCATCGTTTTTCTAAATATCGACAGATGCATCATCTGATAGTCTCGTGATTCTTTCAAACCGGTTAAAATAATCGAAGTTGACCAGCACGAGAGCAGTCGTAACATCGACCAGGAGCTAAAGATCGAACATAAAACAATTTTAAATCATTTTCACGAAGTTGGATTAAAAAAAAAAGCTTGATATTTAGGTGCCACACCAATTAAGACAAAAAAGCATGATGGATTGAATTTCTAGAAGTGAAACTTTGGCCAAACAAAATGAAATCCATCCATTATTTAAACAGATTGCGACTGGAGATAAAAAATGGGTCACTTAGAACAATAATGTCTGAAAATGACTGTGGTCAAAGTGCTATGAAGCAGCTCAATCGGTAGCCTCAGGTTCTGCTGTGCATCAGGTTTTAAAGTTCTGCTGTGCGCTTGGAGGAAATTTAAAGGAAAAACTTACTAGGAGTTACTTTCATACGGCCAAACACTAAATTCGGATCTCTACTGTCAATAATTGGGCCGTGTAAAGCTAGTTATTGACCAGGAACAGCCAGAATCGGTCAAAAGGAGAAGTGTTGTATTCCATCAGGACAACTATAAGCCATATACGTATATATTGGCTCATAAGAAATTCTGAGAGTTTAGTTGGAAATTTTGATGTATCCACCATATAACTTAGACCTGGCACTAAGTGACTTTCAGGTTTTTCCTGCATTACAGAACTTTCTTAGTGATAAGAAATGGGCCTAAAGAAAAGAGTAGATTTTCGCCAATAAGGACGTCTCCCATGAGAGAAACGGGCCGCGGTGACCTGGTGGTAAGGTCTCGGCTTCGGAACCGGAGGGTTTCAGGTTCGAGACTCGATTCCACCGAAGAACCGCCGTGTGAGGTGGTCTTTTGCACGTTAAATCTGTCAGGCCAAACGTCCTACCGCTGGTGTGGTGTGGAGACGGGGGTGCCAGCTCAGCTGTCGTCCTCGTCATCTGACTGTGGTTCAAAATTACAAGATCCATCCCAAAATAGCCCTCGTGTTGCTTTAAAAATGGGACGTTAATATAACTAAACTAAACCCACGAGAGAAACATTATGAAGTTACCTTTAAAACGGCAACAAATTATAGAATAAAATATTGCATATTTGACCAAAATTGATATCCACAACATGGTAAATAAAGTATTGAATGAAGTTCACGTAAAAACAAAGGACTTCTTTTTCCATAACCTAACATGTTGCCATGCAGAGTTCTGTAGAAGATGTTCTATACTATTAAGATATGATGCATTACGTGCTTTGATGTGTCACGAATCAATTTTGTCTTGAACCTTTTATAAGACACTATGTTTATTAGAATTAGCATATCTGTTTTTACAGATTTTCAGAGAATACTCTTATCTTTTAAAAAGTAGTGAATATGCCAATTGGCTAGAAATGATGTGTTTGAAACTGAGCATTGAACTGAATAAAACATTTTCAAAACTGAATGTATGAATGACAATTCCTAAAATAAACATAATATAATCATTTTCAAATGCAATCATGTTACAGTTGTAACCTTTTAATAATAAAAGAGAATGTTTGTGTGCCTGTTTGTCTTCTGAAAGTCAATAAATGAAAGTGAAATGAAGGAAGGTTCAGTATTGTTGTCTTTTGTGAGGAAAACAATATAACATTTACTATAACATATTTTTATGAATACTTAAATGAAAAAATAGTAGAGATTACGCTTCGGACTGTAAGATTAGAGATATTTGAAAGTTAAACATACATTGGCTGCTACTTTACGAGTAATCACATAGTTGGTGACTTTTAATTGATTGTAGGTATTGACTAGGAATTATTTCATAGAATTTCTATTGTATGTTTTCTTGAAACTACGATTAGATTGCAAAATAATGATTATTCAGAATAAGTATATTTAGGAACGTAAACAAAATAAAAGTTGATTAGCAATGAAATTCAGAAACAGAAACTTCATTTAAACTCAGAAACTTCATTAATAAATTTCGTTCAAACTCGGAAGCAAAAACTTTATTACTAATCAAAACGAAATATAGACGTAAATATACAAAATTTAACGATTATGCTTTAATTTATTGCAAAAGCAGTCTGTTTTTCTTTACAAATGACTGTGAAAGAATGCATTCCTCCTCGTCTTACCATGAATTCACGTAGGTAAATGTAATGCGTGCTACCATGTCTAATAATCTATTAATGATAACGCATTAATAATATTGAGGTATTAATGATAATGCAGTAATAATATTAATTTATTAATGATAGTACGTTAATAATCTAATAATGATATCTCTGTGTAACAATATCGGCTTTAGTTGAAAGCTAGCCGAAAGGTATATTCGGGTTTCACGAACATTTTAATTTAAATGCTAACTAGAAAATATTTACAAGTTTTTTCCCCCTTGTTTCCTCTATTTAAAATTTTTGCGACACTTTATCTGTATTTAAGGATAAGAAAGATATAACTGAATAAGACCAGCTACTGGAATGAAAATTTGCTTTTTATCTCAACAGTAATCGATTATGTTACATTGAGGTACCTAAAAATACCAAATAAAGTAATTCGATTATTATTCGATTTTGTTAGGATACTCTAGAAACTGTCGTATGTTTAATGAAATTAAAAGAATGTAATTTATTTTGATTTTTAAATTGGGTCCTAATTTTTACAGCATTCTTCTAACAGTTTCTTTGAGAAACACAATAATATAATTAAAGCTAAACCTCAAAATCTTTTATTTTAAGTCTAATCATACTTGCTTAATATGATCGTCATTAATTTATTTTAAAACTCAAAAACACTTGTAAATTTGGAAATAAATCTACGGATGCAAATATATTTTCAAGCATAGTCAACATTTTCGCTGCTTTTTTTAAAGTCAGTATTTTATCTCATTCTTATAAAAAAAATGCTCATGAATTCGACTTTATACTAATGTGAATATTATATAAATATATATATTTTTAAAAATTATGGTCGTTAATACGAAAAGTCTTTAAAATCCTTTATTAACGAAAACAAATGACTATTTTATGAGTTTGAATTAATAATTGTATACATTTTTATTTTGTGTAAAAAAATTTGGTAAAAGTTTGTACATAAATAATTAGTTCAACTTTTATTTTGGAAGTAAACTAAGTTTACCAAGGATAACTGACAAAAGCCATAATTCATTGAATTGTAAGATATTGCAAGAATGCATTTCATTTCATGAAAAGGTAATCGGAATATTTATGAATAGAATTGGGAAATGTAAGAAAGGGATAAAAACAAAAGAAAGCCTTTTTTAAAAAAATAAAGCACTTCAGTTAAATATTCATCTTTCGAATCATCAATTTTATGAAATTAAAAGAAAGTTACATTTTAGTTCCTTCTAAATTTTATTTTTAGTATGTTTGCTTTCTAGATTAATCGAATATTCTTGCATGAATGGTTTAAACATAAATTAAATATACGAATTAAGTCAAATATAATATTTTTGTTTTTTGTTCTCTTTACAATAGATTACTTTATTAATGAAATATTTCTTGTTACCCAGCTGTGTTTAGAATGTAACTCTTCTGAAATATATTCTAAACGCTCATCATAGGTAATACATATAAACTTCTCTGTTTCTTGAATTCAATACATTTTAAGTGATTAATTTTTAAAGTATTAATATTACTATTTAAGTTTGAGCCTCAAATATGTATTCTTGGTTTTGAAAATTAGTTTAATTTTAAAACAAAGTTTTAACATTGTTTTTAATTTCTATTTTTTATTAACTTTCTAAATCTCACGATAATAGATTGTTAAGGGTTTTATTTCAAAATAATGGATAAAAAGAAAATTTCTTCCAATTTTTAAATCTCCATCTTAAAATTTAAATGATCAATTCAATCCGTAGTTCTTCGTGTATTAAATATCTTTAACTGCTTACAAAATTTTTGATTTTAGTAAATATTAAAGATATTTTTTAACTTTAAAAACATTAATTCATGTAATATTTATATTTTATCATGTTAATAACTGCATAAAAATAATTTTTTCTTTATATTAAGCCTTTTTTTCTGTCATAAAATTCTCATATTAAAATCTCTGTTATATGTATTCAAAGATTTATACATACATTACAACCGATGAAAATGCTTAATTTATAATATATATCGTAAAATCATATCAGTAATAATAAACATTATATTCTTTGTAGTATAATATCTTAGTTTATATTCAATGTGCATTTAAATTTTGCTTGAAATAATTGATTATTATGGAATTTAAACTTTTCTGTAGATTTTAAGAATCAAATACGTGAAAATATTTGATATTTGTGAATTAAAACAAAGTAGATAAGAATTCTTAAGAGTTTTGCTTTTATCATTACTATAAATCATTTTTTATATTACTAAAACTGAATATCAATTATTATATAATTGAGTAAAATATAACTAAGTTTGAACCTATAGATTATTTTTAAAGGAAAATCATTTGAAATTCGTTATTTTTGAATTTTCAATGAAAATCGTTAAGACAAAAGATGTGCCGTTGTGATCATGCGTCTCGTTTCACAAAAATGAACTCGGAAAGAGTGAAATTTGTGCTTCTAATTCAGAGAAATGCTACTCACTTCAGGAGCAATTCTTCATTTAGGTGACAACGCTCTTCTAAGATCCCAATCGCTCATTCAGTCAACCTGGAAAGAAAACTCTCTTTCAAAACCCACATCTCAACTTGCTATTTCTAACATCATATCACTGCGATGATGCGCTTGGCGGGGAATCTTGCTGCATCTAATTTTTATAGCTTAGGCTGCTATTCTAGACGTGCAATAAGCGATTGCTACTATTCTAGAAGGATTTAAGGCATCCGACTACGTTCGAAATTTTTTTTTTGAAAAATAGGTTTTTAAAATTTTTTAAATAACTTTTTAAAACTATGGCTTTTAGATGCATTTTCAATTATAATACAAAATACAAAATTCTTTGAAAAAATAATATATTTTAATGAAACTTAACCGAAACAATTAACACTGTGCTCAAAATTGGAATTTAATAATCCTATTTTTCTTTGTATATAAGTTATAGAATATAATAATGAATGAAATGAACCAAAATCTAAAAAAATTTTGAGATGCAGAGAAGTTATGAGTCAAAGTATATGCATATATGATTTTTTCCATAAATTACAAATTAATTTTTCTAAAAACACATATAAATGAAAAAGTATTTCACCAACTTTAAAAATTTTGATTTATTTCATTGTCCATTTCATTCCAAACGCTGAAATTTTTATGTAATACCTCTATCAGTTTTTGAGATATCATGTTAACGGTGGAGAATTTTTAAGGAAATTAAAGTTCTGAGAAAATTAAAGTTAAAAATAAATTTTAGCTGAAAAATATGTGACTCTGGATGATAGGTCAGACTTTCATTTTCTCAGAAAAGATAAACTGTTTTGGAAAGTCTCAACTACTAGAAATAACAATAAAAAAATCCCCAGTGTGGTGGAAACCAGTGTTTCTAACGTAGGTGGATATTTTAACAGCCCATACCAGGTTGCTTTATTCTACTATTGCTTTCTATGTCTGAAAAGCATTTGCAATTCATAATCATTGCAGAATTTCTGTCAGCAACTTGTCTAAATCGAATAATAATTTTTATGTTATTCGCTTTTCTTTTATATTTAAATTTAAATGTTTCCTAAAGTATTCTTTGGGTTTAATCTTTGTCTAAGGTAAATGGCATCTTTTTAACATTACATTTTACCATTTATAGAGAAATTCTAAAATATACAGCAATATTAAGCAATAATAGGCAATAATATTAAGTAATAATAGGCATTAATGTTAACTAATAATAAACAATAAGCAATAATTTTTAGGTGTATGTTAAAATTTGAATCTTTCCCTGTCATGTTCGTCTTAGCGACTTCTAATAAATAATATTTTAATTTTACAACTGTAAACATTCTGCGTATGTATTATGTATTAATCTATTGAGCCGTTTTTGTTATTCTTTATTTTTGAATATTTATACTTGGTATTAGAATTCCGGGGGTTCAAAATCTTGTCAATGATTTACTGATTAATATGATATACAAAAGTTGAACAGACATAGTATCGAACATCTGTTTTGTAATTTTCTATATTTGTTTCTATTTTGTATATTTCTTATATTTGTTTTCCTTCGCGTTTCTGACTGATATGACATTAAATAAATATAATTACTGAAGGAAATGAAAAAAAAAATTAAATTTCATAATCCAATAGCTGATTTTCAATTTAGAAACTTATTTAAAGAATGAAATTTTGGTTGACATGTTATCTTTTTATGAAATTTGTTACAGACATTAAGCAAATCTTTTGCTATATCCATATATTTACAGAAGCTTATGATAGAAAGGTTTCTAAATTTTTAAATGAAATTAAATTAACCATGCTTTCATTTTACACTAACGAGATATGTTATTAACGTTGAATTCATTCTCCTCTATTTAATATAATTTAAGAATAAAATGTCAATGCAGTTTACATGCATTATGCTTATTGAAATTCGACGAATACTAATTAAAGTCTATACTTTTTTTATGAAAAAAATTTTGTTACTTTATTTATGCCAAAATATAACTAGTCTCATGAGCTGGTAGTGGTTATGATGAAATGAATATCTAATTTAAAATATCAGCAACAATAAATCATTCATGATATGCTAAGTTATTTTAAATGCAAAAATGGCATGCAATAACATCAATCAATACTTTATACAATTTTATGAGAGTAATAATTATGTAGAGTATATACATAACTTAATTCGTTATTTGAAGACTTATGTAAATATCTTTACATTTCAAACAATTAATAATGCAAACTTCAGTATACAAAAATGCAATTCGTCATGAAGAAAAAATATTTATATAAAGATCAGAGATCTTTTAAGCATGAATCCTGATATACTTCCACCTCATATCATACTATTATATAATATAATAATGATTTATTTTCTAGTATACATTATGGTATCATGCAATGTCAAATAATATTGTGCAATATCACGTAATATTATGTAATTTTTCATAATATTGTGCAACTGTATATAATATTCCTCTATATTTCAAATAAAAAAGTGATTAAAAGTGAACAAAATCATTGTACAATGTCATATAACATTCCACAATATCAAATAATGCTGTACAATATTGTATAATACTCCGCAATATCATATGGTATTGTTCCATACCGTATACCAGTTGACAATATCACATAACATTGTGCAATACCGCATAATATATTGCAGTATCATATAATATTGTACACTATCGTATAATATGGTAAAATATTGTGCAAACTCATATAATATTGCAATAAATATTGTCAAGCAATATTTATTGTTCGTTGTCGACATTTTGATCTATCTGGGGTATAAAACATCATTGAGTTTAAAAAGGAAGGGCAGCAAATGAAATTTTTAGGTCAGAAATTTCTTCTTAGGATTGTAAGTAAGTGCCTTAAAATTATTTATTGAATAGATAGAAAGCTCCATATAATTCTCACATTTTATATTAAATATTTGAAAGCTCTAATTTAATATTAGACGGTTTAAAGCAGGTGCTGTTATCTGCGTAAGAATGACTTGTAGGCGATGCAGGGCTTCAAATTATAGCTTCTGGATTACCCAGGTAATTAATAAATACAAAATAATAAAAACTATGTTGAAGACATAAGGCAGTGAAAGAGACATTAATACTAATTAAATTGAAAATAAATATATTAATTATTTCGTTAGTGGAAAAATTTGAAATTATATGACCATTTATGTCTATTTCTGTTATAACTTTATTTGAACTCTAGTGAATTCTATGTTATCTTAGTTTTCATGATACTAAAATGGATCGTAATCATCTCGAGCTCGTTTTAGGAATTAAAAAATATTTTTCCAATGTAAATGTTTTTTTTTTAAAGTTTAAACGATCGAATATACTCTTTTATCAGCGACCGGATATTCTGTAATTGAGAGCAAGGGATAATGGACAAGGTTTTATAAGTGGAGAATGACCTGTTTCTTAATGTTGATTTGAGGAGGTACGGAAAAGCTTAATTATTACTGATGATGCATTCCAGATTCTCATCAATTTCTAGTTTCATGTCATCCTGAAATACTTTATTTGTTTGAACTTTATCCAATAGTATCATTATTTCACAATTTTTACTAATAGTTGATATTAAAAAATTAAAGGGATTTTTTTTTCAAATTAGAACTTGAGTACAAATAATATTTAAAATAAATAAAAATATACCTGAATTTCAATTAAAAAACTTCCACAACATTAAAAAAGATCTAAGAAAACAGATGACGAAAAAAAAAAGACTTGTTAATTAAGATTATTTGTTAAAAACATCTTGACAGATTTAAGAATTTCGGAAATGTATAGAGATTAGTTACAATTCAGATTCCAAATACTAGAGAAATGTAAATAAAAAAAGATTAAAATCTTATATTTTTGAATTAAAATCAGTCTTTGCTTTGTCTTAAAAATAATCTAGCGTTTATGTAAGTGTACGTATTACCATCAAATATTGAAATTGTTAATTTGAATATTCATATGCACTGTAGATTAACTTTATTCCTTTAACGTGCTGAAACATTTACAGAAAAGGAGTTTTAACCAATTTACCTAGTTAATTTAGTTAGCATTTCACTATTTTCTGAAAGTGATTTTCCCTTTTTGCAAGAGGTAACTAAACTTTCACTTTTAGTAGTAAATTATGTATGAATTTATGGTGTAAAAGTATGGCATATTTCTTAATCTGCAGTATATTGCATTATTTATTTGAGTTCTTGCTTAAGCGAAAATAAATACTGTTATTTTCCGTGTAAAGATCTTCACGCCAATGTGCACTTAGTAAATAATACCCCAAGCAATTTGATAAATGAAACTATTACCCGTTCACCAATAATTGTCGTTTATTTGCATATTAACTTAGATTATCTGTACATTGTCTTATTTTCTCCCTTTAATAATCACATTTGCATAAAATCTGTATTAACGGAAGACAGGGAATTGAAAGGAAAAAAGGCAGAATATAAGGAATCGTAAGAGTTGACAAGAAGTTTATGCACTAAGAAATTAATAATAATCCAGTTACAATGTATTTTTTTCCAAAATCGTATTATATCATAAAGGAATTCATAATTATAGTATAACTTATGAAAACAACTTCAATACTCCAGACAGACATTCATGAAAGCTAAGTAAGCACCGGTCTTTTACAGCATATAATTACGTAGAAGTCAGAAATGTAGGATACATACAGTAGAATTTTAACTAACATAGAATAAAGTCCTAACTTTGAGAATTATTATTCTTATATAGCTCTGAATTGGATAAAATTGATTACTATTGGATATTTAATAAATTTATATATCCAATTTCACTTCACTAGATTTCACTTTTTTATATTTTGAATTTAAGGCTTGTGAAATAAATGCAGAAAATAACTATACAAGGACATTCATGTTTATTTTAAGAAACAATACGTTTTTTTATTTATCGCCTTAACAACAAAAAGCTGGGAATATTGAGTAATTACTGCAAAAATAATGTTAAAGAAACTACCAACTTCATTTTATACTATTTGGCTATACTGAATGTTAAATGATATACTATTAAATTTGGTGAAGAATTGGAGTAATATCGAAAAACGCATACATTTTCATACTCGTACACCATTATTAACTCAAACATTTGGATCATTACTATATTGAAAAGATATTGGATGTGGAGAAAATGGGAAATGTACTATAAATTTTGGCAATTACGACTTATTCCTGTTGATATGCTTTTAGATGCCAGAAAAATTGTTACAACGATAATATTAGTTCATAATTAAATTTAACAATTATTATTATTTATTACAATTATTATTATTTATTACAATTATTATTAT
>JAPMOQ010018919.1:263207-283159 GCA_026543055.1 Argiope trifasciata
TATTATTATTTATTACAATTATTATTATTTATTACAATTATTATTATATTATTACAATTTTACAATTAGTACTGTAAAAACATTATTAGATATCTTGATTACTATTTTAGTATAAAATTTGTGTAGAAGTACTATATTAGCAATATTGAGTGTACTTTAACTTGAATAAAAATTACTCTAGAAAACTTTTGGGCATCGAAAAGAAATTATTTACCCTATAGATTATCCTATAACTGGTAAATACTACTATGGAATGAGAATAGATTCTTGAAAGCGATATATTTTCGAAATATTAAAAGCATTATTAATTTCAGGGACTATATTTTAGTATAATATTGAATAACAGTAAAGCTATTACTTAGGATTGACAATTGTCTGTAGTAATTGACTTTTGATGTAATCATGCAAAAACTACTACTTTGGATTAATGATTATCTGTTGTAAATGGTTGCTTTGTAATATTGGAAAAAATTTGTACTTTTGTAATTACTACTTACCGAATTTTCAAAGAACGATATTATTTACTGATAGCAACTACTTTAGCGTTCTTTTGCATGTTAGAAAAGCTATATAACTATATATATAGAATTATTAATTTTATTACTATTTTCCTTAGCTGTCAATCATGATATTTATGATTTTGATGCACTACATGTTACTTTCTTTCTATATTAATCTACTATGCTAGATTTATTAACTGTGGCAATAGCAATACAGATAGTTAGGAAATGTCCATTATGATTGATGATTACTATACCGGTAACAATAGATATATCATAATATTTGATAAATATTGCTTTGTTAACATTGGTAATTGATGCTTGAGTGGCACTGAATCCACTAATAACATTTACAATTACCATTTAGGTAATATAGGATCATTATTCACTGCAACTTTAACATTGGATACATTATTGTTTTTGGAGGCTTCTACCTAACTGCCATTAGATATATTATTTGTAAATTATTAGCTAGTTAACATTGGATGAACTAATTCTTATCGCTAGTACTTGTCTAAAAGTTACTATTTTAGTAATGTTTTCTAAACAACTGCTCTCTTCCCAAAGTTTCTGATTAAGACTTGCAAAATGCATGAAGCAAACACTTATCGAAAGACGCCGAAAACATTGCGTGGTAATAAATACATATTTCATCGCTAATAGATCGATCGATTTAGCAATTATGCCCAGGGAAATTTTCGCCAACTTGAAATGGAAGGGACATCTATCTGAAAAAGCAAATACTCGTGTGACGTGCGAAAGTAAATCGAATGGCCTAAAAGGGACATCGCGTGATACTTCCACCAAGAAAGGTTCGGCCCATCTATCTTGTGGATTTATCGATCGGGTGGGATATAATATCGGGAAACGCCTCGAAAAATTATGTCATATTTTCTTGCAAAAACCTCTTAACCAAAAAAAAGTCCCATCTGCCTGACTCGTCCCATATTTCTCGTCTTTAGCGTTATTTTAATACTTACGATAAAGCCTCCAATTTCCGTTTTAGTCGCCAAAGTTATATATTGAATTTTTTTTGCTCGCCAAATGTCGCAAGCTAAGAAGATCAATGGATTTTTTCGGAATAGAAAATTCTCCGTCGCGAAAGAAAAAAAAAAACGAATACATCTACATTTCTTTTCCTTGAAGTCCAAGTAATACCTTTTTTATGGATAGAATAAGCTTCACGTTGCTTTCAAGAAATATATGCGCACATATTTTATGTTTTTTTTGAAAATACTTGCTGATAAGTTATTTTATCCTCCGTCAAGATAAAATAGAAAGTAGGAACTAAATATAAAAAAGTAGCAATAAAAAAGGATTACTTAAAGTAGGTGACTCTGTTGAAAGGTTAATTTTTGGAGAAGATATCGAAAGTATTTTTATTCGTTTTAAATCTCTAAACAGCATTTTAAATATATATACATCATGTAGGATTTTATTTCTGTTGTATGCCATTGGGAAGTTACATTGCTTTTTTTATTTTTTCTGACTTTATGTTTAATGCAATATTTACATGTTTAAATGCTATTTTCTTAAAGCCCTAAATTTTTATGAGATCCTCTTATGAAGAATGTCATTAATTCAAATGCAATGAATATTTTTTGTAAACATTTCTAATGATTTATTGATATGTTTTGCCAGTGTCCTTGGATAGGGGTAGCAAATCTTCTGCGTGATCTGGGTGTCCCGGGTTCGAATCCCGGCTCGAGCATGGTTGCTCTTTTTGTATATTCTATTTGTGAGGTGTAGGAATGCCCCCCTCTTCCCCTATATAAAATGGGGTTGTGCAAGCGAATGTGGTGCATGAAGTGGCTAAGTCCTTCTCTTGGCCTTAGTTGGCGCCATTGAAAAAACGAGAGGCTCACTCGGCTTAAATCGCAGACAGATAGTTGTCAGTGGGCTTGTAAAGTGTCATAAATCCAAACACAGGATATGTTTTAAAGTTCCTGATACACAGAGCAATTGTGCAATCTTAATATTATACAATCATCTTCTGAATTAGAACATTTTTGCTTTGACCCACTTTGGACCTTTCTATCAGCCAAAAAAAAATGTGTTTATTTCAATATTTTTAAAAAGCACTTTTTAAAAAAATGTACCCTTTTGTACTAATAAGTGTTTTCCTGCAAAATTACAAAATGGAAGATTAGAAAAAATCATTCCGAACCTAGGGAATCCCAATAATATTAAAAATAGGTAATCGTAATAATTATAAAAAACGAAATGATTATTGGATGATAATATGCAAAAATCCATTTCATTATCCATTTCAAACGCTATGCTACGAAGTTTAACCCTTTGGTATTTCTGTGATATGAAAATAGGAAAGAGGACACCCTCATTATTTTTTAATATGAAGAGAGGTGTTCCTAGAATGGATTTGCTGCTCGCTTTTGAAATTATGAAGGTTTTAAGGATAAGTAACAAGTTTAAAGGATAAGTCAGCAAATCAAAATGTCTTTCTTTAAAAGAGCACAAGGCTCTAAACGAAAAAAAAAAGACCTTTATAGAGGACACATCACCATTGAATTAATTTAAGGAAACGAGTGCATTGAAAAAATATAACACAGAAATAACAGAATACAGATTTGCAATTTCATAATACAACTATTTGAATGATACCACTGAAATCGCAAGCAAATAATAAATCGGATATTAGGAATAAGAGCAGACTTAGGAAGAATTAAGTACTCTCAAACAGATTTAAGAATCAAGTGTTCTTAAACAGAATTAAGTATTAAGTGTTTAGAACCGAACTTAAGTGTTTCAGACTTAAGAAGAATTAAGTATTTAAAGGAAGGTCAAGTGCACTCTTTGATTGTACAACTCTTTTGTTTCCTTATTATAACTTTGAATTCTGTCAAATCTTTCTCATATTCTTTTCTTGCTCTTAATTCTTCGACAAGAAGCCCTTTCTCCTTTACTCTGTAGTGTTTCCATTCCCACGTTCTACACCAAAAATTATTTGTTTTTGAAAGCATCACTTATCCTTAAAATTTGTCCCACCATTTTTAAAGCATTCTACCCCATTTATGAATAAGAATTTGGAAGATGTTTATTTATTTAAAGGAAGAGTTTGGTTATCACTTAGCAATATTATGCTATTGAAAAATAAGATTTTTACTGAATGAAGAGTTTAATATACATAATTTAACAATATGAGTTGTTTTTTAAAACTTATTTACTCTAAATTCTTTGGAATAAAGAATAAATGTTATCTATTTGATGAAATAGAAGAAAGCAAAACTCCCGTTTCGTGTAAAAAATAAAAAATAAAATTTTCTAACAAAATATAGAATTCATATCTCGGTAGATGATTTGCACCTTAAGAAAAAATGATCCTCTCCAGATCTATTAAATGTTCTAAAATAGCTATAGATAATATTGAAAGGAAGATTTTATTTTTGTAATTTCATTACACTGGATTTTTTTTACTGCTGAATTTAATTTTATTAATATGAAATTCAATTTCTTTAATAAATTAAAATTTTCTCTGCCCCTTTCCTTTTGAATTTCTTTTTGAATTAGGGTTGAAATATCCTCTATTATTCGAATTTATTCAGATTAATTCCAAATTTAAACTAACAACTATCTTTACTTTTTAATTGTTTTCAAAAATAAATTGTTATTTGAATTAGTAGTTAATTAGTCTTAGTTCGAAGGAAATTATTTCTTCAAGCATATTCATTTATTCCAAGATTTGATTATAGTAATATATATTCAAATAAAAACAAGAAAAACTTTCTTATTTTTGTAATGAAAACTTTGAATACCTTAATTTTGAATTTATCGCCTACTCTGAAATTTTACAGTGCTGTCCTTGCTTACAAGATAACGTATGCGGTTTGTTTAGGAAAAGTTTTCCTTATTTATTGAATTATTAACCTTTAAAATAGAAAAAAATGTACATTGGGGTACTTAATTATTTATCTGTTAAATCTTTATTGTTGGTTAGTGATCAATTATGTATTAATTAACAAAGAATATTTGAAATTAAAAAAATTAAGTACGGAAGTATTTCCATATTTTCATATGAAATTTAAAAAATAAATTATCTTCCATATGCAAATGATTTTTGAAATGTGATTTTAGTTTTCAGTTTTATAATATTTTTCGAGTGATTTTTATTGCATTTGAAATAGGCATGATTATCTTTTTATTAATTCATTTAATTAGCAATACACTTAAAAATATATCTCAGCTTTTCAAAAATTAATTTAATTAATCTGACGTAGCTATTAATTTTTTATACATAACTTTTAATAAATTTGCAAGAATTTACGGTGAAATATGGTTGAGAGGAAAAATGATGTAATGATAAAATTTTGTTTATTCGATTAATTTATAAGAAAAATTTATTAGAAGGATTAATGATAAATTTTAGAAGAATTAATCTTTCAGAAAATTTCAGGTAAATTAAAGGGGATAGTGTTTAACAAATAAAACTGGTAAGTTATTATAAAGGAAGTCACAGTTTTCATAAAATAATTTATACCTATCAAATAAGGTCTTTGACTTTATCGACATATCCTTAGCGAGGAGACTTAATTTGAAAGTATACTTGTATATAATACGTGATTTTTATAATTAAAACTAATATGCGCAATAATAATAGTTAAATTTAGTAAAATATTAATACATGTATTTAATAACTAATAATTATTTAACTAACCGATACCTAATTATATACAAATGCAGGAAATCAAGTAAAATTTCAATTAGTGAAAATTCAAAATGAATGAATTTCCAATGCTCTAAAGGATCAATTAATATTGCAAATGTCTGGTAGTCAGGAATATTCAATGACTGCAATCATAATGTTAAATAAATAATAAAACTAAGTTGATAATTTTGTAAAAGCTCAAATATATTAACTTATTTGATTTTTTAAACATAATTATTAATAAATCAATATTTGCAAAATTATAAATCTGATTTTGTGCATTATTTGTAGTTTCAAAGTGATGATAGTTAAATTTTGCATATCTTAAACGTATGATTGAAGGTTGAGCAACGTAGCATTTCACAAAATTTAAAGTTTTTTTATCTTAAGAGGAACGCTTTAAAAATATTGGAAAAGCTGTTCAGTCCACTATTATGGCAGCAAAATGGAGTCAACTTCTTTTGTAAAATATACAATTACAAAATAAAAATTTCACTTATAACACTTTCAACGCTACCGACGCGATATCTCGTCTTTTAGATACTTCCAATTACAGATTTATGGACTAAAATTTATCTTTTATGCCAGTTTAAAGAGGATTAACTTTCTAATACATATCTGAAGAATTACTTAATTTTTTTCAAATTGACATAAGAGACAAATTTTAGCCCACGGAAACTTTTAGTTGGAAGTATCTGAAAGACGAGATATCGCGTCGGTAGCGTTGGAAGTGTTAAAGATTCTAATTTGAGATTTTGATGAATACCAGATCTCCTCAGTCTCGAAAACATGTTTTTTAAAAATTGCATTGATATGTCAGTTTGTCCAAGCTATGCTCAATATGTATATGGATTCCAAATAACTATACGAATAAAATTAAGCACATAGAATCTCTTTATATAGAATTATCTTTGGAATATCACCCTACATCATATTTTTGTACTTAAATTGGTAAAGTTTGATAGCTTATCGGTTTTTTTGTGTGAGAAAATAGCGCTAGAATTTGAAATGTAAAGCCAGAGACAAATAAAAATGGGTGCTAAGTTTTACCAGCAATATTTCAGATTTTGGATCCATTTGGGGGAGAGTAGGGGAAGGAACATAAATCCATAACTTGCTGTTCTTTATTTCTTTATAAAGCAAGGGATTCTGAAGTCGAATACTTCTCTAATTATTTGTCTATAGGCCAAGACATGGGCTTTGAATTCTTAAATATGCAATTCATTAGTAGTACAATATGTGTCGCCAAATTTCTTTAAGTTTGTGGGAGGCAAGTTATTGTACAGTAGAAAATATTCTTATTCGACAAGTAGTTAATTATTTCCTGCGGAAGTCCTAGGCAGCGAGCGTCGGAATGAACGAGGAAACAATAGAACCTAACAAGTTTATACGATACAAACGCAAATTCTGCTGGCAGACGATATAAATTAGATTACTGTCATTTCTCCTTAACTGGTGAAAGTAAGTTTTGTCCGTATAAGTTTATTCATTTATTTTGCCAAGAAAGGTTTACGTTGGGATGCGGAAAGATGTTAATGAATAACGGGAAACAAATTTTGCCAAGAAATAAGAATTTTCTTTAATATAAATAAGATAATTTGTGTTTAATTTTGAGTCATATTTACTTACATAAGATAGTTTAAACGCTAAAGAATTACGAGAATTATGTTGTTGCCAAATACCCTATGAAGCTAGACTTCTTGTAGTTATTTTCTCGTATACTAAGTATAAAGTATTGTCGAAAAATTCAAAGTAGTTTTGAAGAACCTTTTTGTTTTAGACCTCATTTTGTTTGAAACCTCTCCTTTTTTGTATTCTGTCTTTCTGTTTGTTAAGAGGGTTTTTGAAACATGGCTTGTACTAGATGGATGGCATTAGATTATACATTTCTATGAAATTTCGGGGGAAAATTTATCCAGAGAAAGTCCATTTTACTGGTGTTTAGTGAAATTTAACACCATACTTACAAAATGAACAGAGCTAGGTGTATAAAATTCGGTACATAGGCTTGACAATTATAGTGTTGACAGCTGTTGAATTGTGAGCCAAATCAACAAGGGGTTGACCATTTATCTGTTTATACTTTTACATGCATGAAAACGCGATGATTTAAATGTATCAAATCCAGTACGTGATTTTATGCCAGCAATTTAAGCTCTGCGTCAAAGTTTTGGTTTCAATTGGAAAAAAATGTGTCTAACTCACCTTTATTAGAGAATAAGCGAGAAAGTTTCAAAGAAACCTCTCTCTCTAGCTGTGAAGCATGATGAAAAGTCCTAAGAACGGTTTTGTTTCATTTTGTTTTTTTAAAAAAATTGAAAAAAAAAATTCTTAGAAACTAAAAGAACTATGCAAAGGAAAATTGAAATTTCATTCGAATAGTTTCATTTGCTGAATAAAAAACCGGAATTTTCATAAGAATAAATATTCCTAAGGATTGCAAGATTTATGTAATTCTCCACATTAATAAATTGATTAATTTCATTTCAAATACCCATCTGGAGTATTCTCCTTTATTTCCCATATAAATACGCAATAGAAAGATATTTGTATTAAATCCATCACTAAATATAGAAATAGATTTAAATCATTATATTTAGTGATGGATAATATTAAATATATTTTAATCACTAAATATAGCGATGAAAATAGAATACGAATTTTGTGCAACTTCCCTCAGATGAGCTGCCTTCGAAATTTGACAGAAATCTGTAAGTTAATAACAAATTTCAATGCTGGATTTAATTTACATACTTTTTTTTTAAACATCCATATCGTACGCCGGTAAACACTTCGAAAAGTGTGAGTTTTTTTTCAGACATTTTTACTTGGAGTTTTTTGGGAAATGCAGTCAACAGCACTTTAGAGTGTGTGTTAGAAATAATTAAATAAAAAAATAAGATTAGGTACAGGAAATAAGGAAAAATCATAGAATGAAAATGGGCTGATTTCAGATAAAAATTAGGTAATTAAAAGTAAACATTCCATTACACACATATATATACATTGCGATTACAATATTTCCTTTCGTAAATTTCGTATTTGGGGAAGTTAAATTTTTAAATACCTATGAAAGGAATTTTTAATTATAAATAAAAATGATACCTTCCTTAATATACAAGATTTCCTAATATGCAAGGATATAGTATTCATCTGATATCTTGGCCTAATAACTAATTTCTAAATTGTTAATTTAATTTCGTAAAACTATAGTAACACCCCATTTTAAAGCAACACTAGGACTATTTTGGAACGAACCTCGTAATTCCAAACCATGGTCAGAGGGTAAGATCAACACCAGAGCTGGCACCCCCCTCTCCAAAGTTTCACACTACACCGAAGGGAGGACGTTTGGCCCCGATGGATTTAACTTGCACTAGACTCTCTTACAAGACAGTTCTTCGTGGAATTGATTCTCGAACCGGAAATTTTCTGGTTCCGAAGCCGAAACCTCACTACCAGGCCACCGCGACCCTTCTACATTGTGAAAAGTGAGGCACTTCATTCATGATAGAAAAACGCTCTGAAGGATGTAAATATTTTGTTGTTGTTGTTTAGGCTAATAAATGCATTACTGATTAGAATTAAGGCATCTGAATTCTTATGCAGTTTTATAGATTGGATTTAGTAAAATAATTTTGCACATAAGCATTTCAAATTTTCACTCTTCTGTGACCGAAATTAGCCACGTTATAAAACATTGAATTTAAATATTTTGGGTAAATTAAAGGCTGCCTTAAAGAAATGACGCATGGTGATTGGCTGATCTTCCCCCAGACGGTAGATGAAATGGTTTAAAATCATGATATTCAAAGTTTCATAAATCGAGCAATTTTTATTCACAGAAGAATACAAATATTCTTTTAAAGGGTATTGTGTGCAGTGATTATGATTGAAAAGATAGAAGAAGGGGGTTTATAGCGTAAATTTTCAAATTTATTTATTGACTCCGAAATATTAAAAAAAAACATTATCTCATTCTTAACACTCTTTAACATTATTATGCTTTTTCCCAATGTAAAGTATATGCTTGCATCTACTAGTTTCGAACATAGCTATTCGGAATGAATTATAATAGATATCTTATATTTTCGAAATTAAGAGGATATCTTACTAATTATAATTGGATATCTTACATTTTTTTAAATTTCATGGATATCTTATTAATTATAATCGGATATCTTATATTTTTTTTTAATTTCATGGATATCTTATTAATTATAATTGGATATCTTACATTTTTTTAAATTACATGGATATAAATTAGAATGGATATTTTATACTTTTGAAATTATGTGGATATCTTATGTTTCTTAAAACTATATGGATATCTTATTAATTAAAATGGATATTTTATATTCTTAAAATTATATGGATATCTTAAAAATTATATAAATATCTTTTGAATTAGAAATAGATATTCTTAATATTATGTTCTTTATATTATTTATTTCTTAATTATATTATTCTTATTATTTAATGGTACTCTTAAAATTACATGGATACTTTATTTATAAGGGATAAAATTCATTAAAATTCACCCCACGACAAATATTGACATCAAAGAACTTTTTTAACTTCGAGAGACATAACTATTTGCAATTCGAGAACGAAATAACTGCTATAAGCCAACTATTATTTGAAATTCTAACTAAACCCAATGAAGTAGTTAAAATAATTAACGTTAATTAGATCTCCGAAGTATTTGTATGGATCGAATCTTCAGAACATTTGCACTTCATTCACGCCCTAGTTCGAAAACAATTTCCAGAAGTTTTTATCAGTGCGTTCCTTTCTTTAGTTGGTTGGAATGCTAGTTAATGAAGCATTCATAGCCGCTTTGTTTTAATCAGGTTCTTCATGTGCAACTTTCTGAAGCGTATTCTGATTAAAGAGGAATACCATGCTAAATTAAAACTATACCCGCTTTCTATCCTTGGATACTAAGTTCTTGTTTCAGGCTCCTTTACTTTGCTTTGGGAATTTGATGAAGGTGAAGCTTGTTAGTGTCGCAACTAATTAGCTAAGTTATCCACCGTGCGTTCGAGATTAAACTTATTTCATCCTTATATTTTTAATATGAAAATACTTTTACACGAAATAATGCCATATATGAAATCTGTTATCATCTGAAAACTTTTTCAGTACAAATGAAAAAGTCAATTAAATTAGACGATTCTTAAAATTGTCTATAAATTATTTTATTATTTTAAAATATATTTTCATCAAAGGTATGTATAGAAAATTTTATTTCAAAATCTTTTGCAACGACTCTGTTATTTATTTATTATTTTATTATTTCAAAATCTTCCGCATCAAAAATGCTATTTATTAATTTTGAAATATTAATTAAAAATTGGTTTGAAGACTAAAAGAAAATGAAAGAAATGTCATTCAAAAAAATAATTTTTGGATTTTAAGAAGATATTAAAATATTTCTTGCTTAATAATTTGTTACAAAATTATTACAGAAAAATTGCAGAATTTGGTTGATGACAGAAAAATATTTCTTGTTGGATAATTTGTTACAAAAGTATTGCTGAAGAACTGCAGTATTTGGTTAATGGTATAACAATATTTCGTGTGAGATAATTTTCTACAAAGTTATTGCAACAAAAATTTCAGAATTTGGTAAATGGTATAACAATATTTCTTGTGGGATAATTCCCAATAGAGTTTCTGCAGGAAAATTGTAGAGTTTGTTAATTTCTAATTAATGGAAAATCTAACTAATTTTAGTATTTTGAAAAATTTACATCACTACTTTTATTTTGAAATTTGATTAAATCCGAGCCTTATCTGTAGCAAAATTTGGAAAATAAATATATACATACATAGTTTCTTTGGCTTTTATTTATATTATAACTATGCTAGAAATTTAAAAAAAAGTGTTTGGTATTAATTCTATTTTATATTTTATGTGCTTTATTTATTAATATTCAATTCAGATAAAAAACAACTGTAGGATAAATATTATAGATATTATGTAAGTGTAAGCGAATCTTTATGCATCGATATAAAAATTAAACGGAAAAATGACGTTTTTAAATTTGTCATTTCTTTTATTTGATATATTTAGGCCAAATTTACTG
Source organism: Argiope trifasciata (assembly GCA_026543055.1). Classification (NCBI taxonomy): domain Eukaryota; kingdom Metazoa; phylum Arthropoda; class Arachnida; order Araneae; family Araneidae; genus Argiope; species Argiope trifasciata. The sequence goes on from JAPMOQ010018919.1 coordinate 274,463, forward strand.
AGGCGAAATTGCAATTGTAAAGGAAACAGGCCCAAAGGTCTAAGAAAAATGAAATTTAATCAATAATAAAATCATATAAAAAGTTTTCGAGGAATTATCTGTAAAATTGACAGAGATCTTTACGAATAAAATATAAAATTAAATAAAATTATACGAAATTATTTATTAAAATGACAAAAAATGAAAAAAAATATAGTAAAGTAATTGGAAAAATCACACAAAATAAAAAGAATTTTGGTAAATTTTGGTCAAATTTAAAGGAAAACGGTATGAATTTTGTTTTGATTTCTTTTAGATAGTTAAAAGCGGATTTTATTTCATGAAAACACAAAAACTTTATGAAAATTTATTAGGTTTAGATAAAAAAAATTGTAAAGCAAAAAAACACAAACTTTTAACTGGACCCCCCCCAAATAATATTTGTTAAAAATAATATTTTATAGGTCAAAAAGAAAAAAAAAATTATGCCTCTTGGAATGATTTGACATTTTTATAAAACATAAACTTTAAGTTTTGATTTTTAAAAACAACATGTTTAGTCTTAAAGATTGTTTTTAATGGTATTTAAAGAATTTTTATTGAAAAACTTATGAATAAAAATTTCATAACATTAAATTAATAATTGGCTAAAATACCTAACAGACTTCAACTTGTCAACCTTTGTTGATTTGCGAAATTTTTTCTTCAAATCCTTCGGTATGTCTCGATTCGTTGTGACTCATGTTGAGGAATGAATTGCTTTTTGCAATGTGATGTTATAAGAATAATTTATGAAATAGCACTGTTTAGTACAAAAAGCTTTTAATTATGTTATTAGCAATTAAAAAGAATGAAACTGTTAATTCCAAATTATTATTCTTTCCTGATTAAAATTTATGAAATAATGTACGAAATGATGATTGCATTTTAAATATTTTTACTGTAGAAGGTTTTAAGTTTTTAGAATTATATGTTGAAGATATCTATTTATGATTTATTCATATGAGTAGATACAATTTTTTTTGATTTTTTTCTATTTTTCTGTGAAAAAATGTATAAATAAGTAAAAATAACATATTTTTGTCAATAAAAGCATGATAAATTACAATCACAATGATCTGCATTAGGAAATCTGTCATTTCATTCCGGAACTTAACATAGAAACAACACGAAAAACGCCATAGTTTACAAATAATTTTACAAGATACGATATTCACTATAATTTAAAATATTGGGCATATTTGTATTTAAAATCTCTCTTGTTTTTAAAAGTAAATAAATCGGAAGAAGGTATATGTTATAAAAGATTTTAAGGTTTCTTAAACTCTTTGGGAAATCGGGTTCTAAAGAATTCTTCCACCGTTCCACCAAGGAGTCTTCAAGCAATGAAATGAGTCAGAAACAACAGAATATGAAAAAAGTGAAGACATGGTATTGCTTGAGACAGCGAGCATCTAGAAGTTAGAGTAAACAGATACGATTTTCGAGCCATTCTAACATGCCCTTCCGTTAAAACGATTCATGCACATGAAGATGAAAACGAGTTCAAGGAATTTTAATTAGCGTTATTGAAATTTTCATCTAAACTGAAACTCAAAGAAAACTATGGATATCACATTATTCATAAAAAATTACTTAAATCGAACACAGCTAATATTCGAGACGAATTCACTGATTGCCTAACTCAGTTAGAATTTGAATAATTTAAATAATTCCATTTCGTTTCGAAAAAAATATGTTAAGAATCTATGACATAAGTTCTACCTTCTCTTTTGTGACATATTAATACACAATGGAAAAAAATTAAGATTATTTACATATCCCCTCCAATAGAACGAAATATAGTCCCCAAATACCCCCGAATGAGAAATTGATTCATTAATTTAATTTTTATTGTAGAAGTGTATTTATTTTTATTCCTGGAATAAATTAGATGGCTAATAATTTTAAAATCCTATTTTACATTAAATATAGTTTATAGCTAAGCCACAGCTTGTTGCCAATACGTAATATTAGAATTTAGTTGAAGAAAAAATCGGGAACAGGACTAAAACCTCGTTTTTCAGATAGAAACTTTTAATTCAATAATGCAGAATAATACATGGCATTTTTAAACGCACAATCAATGCAAAAACAAACAAACCTGCAGCCATTAGTGAAAAAAATCATATTTTAAAACTATTTTTTCATCAGGACTCGTGTTTCTTTTGTATTTATTGTAATTTGAATTAATAATATTTTTGCCATCAACCTTAGTGTCAACAAAAGGCAGTGGAATTTCAACTTTATTTTCATAATATTTCGGGAAGCGAATTTGGACATGTTGCTTAAGGATAAAACCAACATTTAAGGATTGAGCTAACTTTGTCAGTTTCGGATAATTTAAGGATAACAGCTACTAAGAATAAATTTAAAGCTTTGATATATATAAAAAAGTCAGTTCTGCTTTAAATAAAAAAAAGCTATTCATCCCGACTTCAAAGAAGGGGAAAAAAGCTACACAATTCTAACTTTTTCTGACCTTAATTAAAATTAAAGCTAATAAAATCCGTTTTCACTTACACAGAATGTGCAAGATCGTGATCTTTTAGTATTCCGAGCATATCTCTGCCAACAGACGGTATAATCTAGAGACTACATCTTAAGCCTGCCGAATCATTCAGCAGGAGTCATTCTCAAACGTGCTCGGAATGCCGGAATACTCGTAATCGCCATTTCTGTCCCTGTGAGAACTCCTCAATGTCACCTTCGGAAGATGAAATCCAGAAAATAGAGCTCGAGCTTCACTCAAAATGAGATTCCTGAGAGAGGACCAGCTTTCCACAATTGTCCTCTAACCCGAATTCTCTCGCAGTGAGGACTATAAAAGACAGATGTGCGTTTACAAAGAAGTTAATGAATCGAATACTTTCACTGAACGCATTCTAGACTGAATCGATCGTGTGAACCGAATCGATCGACTGGATGAAAGTCAACGGGTACACTTGATTCCGAGCCGTTTCAATTACTTTCTGCAGTTGTTACGGAAATTTGTGCTTCGTTCACTTTCGGGGTATAATTGTTTTTAATAAATCAGAGTACAGAGGGGGAACAATATATTATCTTCTCTTGCCGACAATAAAAATTCCGACAAAGAGAGGGAAAATATATCCGTGACTGTTTCTCAGTCGAATAAGCTAATCGAATTTCGTCTAGCAAATTGTGTTTAAAGACAGAAAATATCTTCTGTTACTTTATTTAATAGACATTATTTTAGAGTAAAAATTTATGATGCATCATTTTGATCTTTCAATTTTTCAAGTAGAGACAAAATTGAAAAAATACTTAAATTCTCGTATTTTGTATGTAATTAAATAAACATATTTATTTTTATAAATGCTAGATTACTTTGTCCTTTTCCGTTGTTTTATATATCATGATGAATGTATTGATTCATTATAAGTCTGTGGATGTGTTAATATTTTTAGAGAGCAATAATGAAAAACGAATGAACATTTAGAACTTCTGTTTTTGTTTGTTACATGACCGATCATTTGATTGAAATTGCAAAAACACTCGACTAAGAAAGTTCAATTCATAAATAATTTGCAATCTCGAGGCATTTAAAAATATGATGGAATGTAGATTATCATGATCTATGCAGGAAACAACAGAACTTATGTTTTCAGAAACATTTCTTAAATAATCACTTTCACACACTGAACAAACACAAAGACAAGAAAACAAAAGACATTCACGCTCGCAGCTTAAGTATCACATCTCATTCTAATTACATTTGCAATTTGTAATGCATTATGATATAGCCTTATCAGGCATCACCATCTAGTATACGAAGGAGAAGATAAGTAGAAGTTATATAAATCTCATCTTTTTTCTTTGGATACTAGAGGGCGATGCTTAATAAGGCTATCCCACATGTCATACCATAATGCATTAGCACATTGCAAATATAATTAGAATGAGCTGTGATACTGTATTGTTAAGCTGCGCGCGTGAATGTCTTTTGTTGTCTTGTCTTTGTGTTTGTTACGTGTGTGAATGTGATTATTAAAGAAATGTTCCTTAAAGCATTAGTTCTGTTGCTTCCTGCACAGATCATAATAATTTACATAACACCACAAAAAACTGTTTAAATTCCAATTTTATAACAATTAAAGCAAACATGCATCATGTTTACTGATTCGAAGTGTTTTGAAGCTTTTGAATAATCTAAAGCGAACTTTTAATATTTCAATTAATCTTAAAGTTAGAATTTCAATATTTTGCTTGCCAAATTTTTGAAAATTTGGTACAGCTTTTTATTAATTTGATTTCTTTCGGAATTTTATTAAACTGTTATTTCAAATTTAAACTGCTTTATAACGACAATAAGATGGAGAAATACACAAATAAATGTTGTTTTAATCTTTAACTCATGTTATTAATTTTAATGAATTATATTTAAAAATTATGACTTTATGCAAATACAATGAAACAGACCTGTGATGAAGCAAACAGAAGATTAAGCAAAATATTCAAATATTGTGTCAAATATAAATTTATTACAATTTCAAAACTCGAACGAATTAAAAATCATGTTTATTACCATTCTGTTTCCTATTGCTCTGTTTTATTCCTACAATTTATAATGGATTGAATAAATCTTTGCAACTATTTAAATGAATTCTGAATTATAGCAACAATAACTTTCATGCAGAAATATTAATTTTGTTCAAACCCAACATGTGCATAAACACAATAACTGAAAATTAAAAAAGTATTGTTATAAAATTTTTTATAAAATAATGTCGTATTGTTTTGGTTTTAAAAATGGTGGAAAAATATTTTCTTGTGGGTTAATACGTTTCTAAGTTATCGACAGAAAAACGGGGAAATTTCGATTCATTTTCGTATTAAATTGAATTAGTTCAAATTAAATTAAAATTTTGAGCAATTTTTTCTTAATGAACACTAATTACCAAAGAAATCTTTACGTATCCAATGTGATACTTGCAGATTCAATGATCTATGCAATAGTGTTAACAGTTTTTACCACCTACCTAAATAAAAAATTGCTTACTTCAGCTTTTGATATGGACAAAATAGAAAACAAAAAGAAAATATTTTATGAAATATTACATATTTTAAACGGGTATTGAAAGATATATTTTCAATGTATATATTTGAATAAGCATATTAAAATTTGTATATTTTCTGAATTTTGTATTCATTCTGAATCCTTTTTAAACAAGCAATACTAAAAAATAAAAGCAGGTAAGTTAAAATTAGTATTAAAAAAAACATTTTCTCGCCCTTTTTAAAATCACATTGCCGTTTTACGAAGCCTTTGAAGTTCTCATTATATTCAGGTTTAAAAACCGTGATAAGCCAATGAGATTTTCTTTTTGCATTATTCATTTAAACTCTCAGATAATCATAGTGAACACGAAGCTTTATTGTGTTACCCCAGCTTATTTAACCTCTTGTGATAGCTGAAGATGATTTACAATGATTAATTTGTTAAAATGTATGTTTTGACTTATAACCTTATGATGAGGATAGCGTTTATAAAATAATAAGTTAATAATATAAATCAATATTATAAGATTTTGTCATTATATATATATTTTTATTTGTAAATATCTATTTAGAAGCTGTACTATTACTGTTTCATAAAAGGAATGGCTTCAAAATTGATTTTTCTATGAAAGTATTTAAAAAAAGAATTACTAGTTGAATATTATTAAAAATTCACAATTTTAATCTATTTCTTTTTTAAGTATATGAAAACTGAAAAATTTAAAAACAAATATAAACAGTTTTTAAAAAGCATTTCTACATATTTTTTCTTGGTAGATATGTAAGTAATTGTGTTCTATCCACCTTTTACAAAAAAATCGAAAGAAATTATTGTAATAAACAAAATAATTTGACATCAAGGTACTAGGGAATCTCGATATTTCAGTCTTCTGGAAAATACTTTTTTATAATTATATTTCAATATTTTTTTTATCGATCTGAAGTGTTTGAATTCGAAGAACCGGCAACGGATCGAACAAAATAGAGGAAATTTGAAGCAGAGTGTTTAAACCTAATTGTATAAATTTGCATTCAATTAGCTGCTATTCTGTGTGCGAATCCTTGAATATATAAATTAAAAAAAACCCGACAGAAAATGTATAAATAAAATTTGGCGCATATTTTACATCAAAACTTTAAATTTATTGATACGTTGAAATGCTCTTTTTTTTTCGAGAATATGAAATTGTTAAAATTTAATATTTCTAATATGTGAACAATTGATTTTCTGACACAGTTTAATTTTGTTTTTAAATTCTATGTTTGGGATTATATCTGAAGTTTTATACGCTTTAATTCAAATATGAATCGTTAAACGCTATTTTCTCAAATTCTAGTCTTTGGTAGAGTACTTTTAAGACAAACCTCATAGATTGATATCTAATATATATTTTTTGCTCATATTAGGTAGAATAATTTCTCAATACATTCTGCAGTATTGAAGTAGAGAACAATTAATCTGTTCCTTTAGAATTATTCTGTAGTTGTTTGAATGCTTCACGTTATGAAAAAAATTGAAATTTTCCCATTATTTATCATTTGAACCGCAGTATTTAAGGAGTGGATAAAGATACAGCTTATTATTAACCTCTAAACTAAAATAATTTTTGTTTAGAGGTTAATCCTCTTCAGTAAACCTAAAAAGGCACTTTCCAATTTTTAAAGAATTTTTGTCATTTAAATGGTATATTTTAGTTTTATTGGTATTCTTTCAACCTTTTGTTAAGTAAAAATAGGAATAATAAATCCTCCTGAATGTAATCGCATACCTTAAAGTTGTGTTAAGTTTAAAGTGAAAAAAAAAAAAAGAACTGAAAATCTATATTACTCTTGATTTGTTTTCATGGATTTTTTGGCCTATCTTAAAATAATTATCCCAAACTATTAAACAACAAATCTCAAGTCTTTTATCTGTCGTATATTTTATTCAGATGTTTATTTTGAAAACAACATTTATTGCTCGTCTATAACAGAAAAAAATGCTTTTTCTACATTAAAAGTCTGGTATGTTAATCCCATTAAAATGAAGATAGAATAATGCAAATCGTTTCCCCTAAAATAAAAATAAATCCCAAGTGTATTACATACCTAAATGGATATCCCGCATATTCTTGCAAAGGATATAAAAGATGTAGAAACCTGAATGGTGGAATCCATTTCAGTTATTACTTTCCGCAAAGAATGCCCCTCTTACTTGCACGCAGTGATGCATATCATTCAAAAAGAAAATTACTTTATTTCTTCAAAACTTCTTCTTTTATGAAAGAGATGAAAAATATATAAATATTCTAAGATAAAAAGGACAGTTTGCAAAATTACCAATACAAACTCCTTAAGAAATTCATAAAATGACACAATGCTGTTTCCTTAACAATAATAAAATATTAACTAAAATTATTTATTTTAGTAATATTAATTATTTCCTCTCGGAACTTTTTAGGATGATGATAATATGAAATTTTCATTGCACGATTCACATAATCTTTTAATTAGTTACGGCTTACTGCTTAAACTTTTTAAATGATTGCTATGTTTGTACTGATATTTTTTAAAAAAAGTACTCTAATTCATCATCAGGGGTTCCGCCATTTTCGATAGATTTCCAGCTTTTGTAATCAGATTTATCAGCATTTTATTATTCTACATTCAGTCATTTTATGAATTGAATGCTTTCTCAAAAATTTAAAACTTTTTTAATTGAAGGTAATAAGCTTTCCAAATTACAATTTGTTATCTTACGTTATTCTGTAAAAATAATGAATGTAACTCTATTTGGAGAAATATGCATTATACCAATTGTGTTAACTTTTATTCAAATAATAAATTTTATAAAAATCTACAAATTTATTGTAAAGACCCTAGATCGGATTTCATGCATCAAAACAGACAGTTATCTTTGTTTTCCTTTTTGAGTTATCTTTGTTACAGACAGGCATAACTTCAAAAATGTATTTTCGAGCTCAGAGATACCTAAAACATCCCGTTCGAAATTTTTAACTGCTACAATATCTTATCTATATTTCATATACGAGAAAGTAAAAATGAGTCTGCACTCAAAAGAATTTGGATTTTCCCCATACTTTTATAGCAATGTTTATTGTATTCAAAACTTTTCTTCACAGGAAATTCGAAAACAAAAAAGAAACATTCACAAAATCGAACGATCTGTTTTATTCATGCATTTTCTGATTCGTCATTATTAATTATCTGCCAAGTTATCGGGTGTAATTTGAAAAACCGACGTTTATATTTATAGGACAATGAACTCCGAAAACAGTAATTAAATAAGACAGAGGAAAACCTAATTCGATCGGCGACACAGCAGAAAATGGCTCTCATATCTCAACAAGAAATAAGTTGATGTTGATAAAAATCTAAACTATTGGAGAAACCCCCAAAAATGAAACAAATGTCTCAAGTTCTAGGAAGCATCTTCCAAATTATCAAAAGAATTTACATACTTGAAGTAAAGTACCTAATATAAAAATGAACGGTTATTTTATAAATTAGAATAGGCTAGATATACAAAAGTTCAATATGTGATATACAAAAGTTTAAATTTATAAAATATATATAAATTTAATATGCATTAAATACATATAAATTTAATATTGCATTAAATACATATAAATTTAATATTGCATTAAATACATATAAATT
>JAPMOQ010018919.1:283169-375172 GCA_026543055.1 Argiope trifasciata
GCATTAAATACATATAAATTTAATATTGCATTAAATACATATAAATTAAATATGCATTTTTTCAATAACTAATTTAATCCAATGTTTTAGCTATCCAATTTCTCTTTTCAGAGGGAGGAATATAGTATGTTTCTAAAATTTATGGACTAATTTAATGGTAGGCCAAACTTTAAGTCAAGTCATTTTTGTTACAAGGTACTAGAAGCACAAAGGAGGTGTCTTAAGGGACACTTTGTCTTGTATATTAAAAAAAGTATCCAATATATAAGGTGCGCAACATGGGTTGAATGGAGTGGAAATTTATAGTAGTACAACAGAGTTGTAAAAAATAATATTTGGAGTTACATTACCATTATATTATAAAAATGGTCTCACCTTGAAGCTAATGAGCACTGTACTATATTTAGATACTAAATCTCAGCCAATAGTCGTACCCATTTTCAGTCAATGTAGGGTAAAAGGACTTTGGTGAAATTACAAATCATTCATAACATACCAGGTATAATATTAATTAAAAGTAATATAAATAACTTCCATAATGTTCAATGGACTTGCCGTCGAAAGCCATACACGCTTTGCATGTTGTTTATTCATGAAACTGAGTTTTGTGTCCTGTAAATTTCCATTCTATTAACCTATCTTGCGCATTTTATCTGGAGTCCTTAAAGTACTTAAGAAAGTTTTTAGATAAGATTTAGTTTTTAGATAAGATTTAGTTTTAGTAAGATACTTAAGAAAGTTTTTAAAAATTTGTTATTTGTTGTTAATAAATTATTTTTTTACCTTTTTTGAAATCAAACTGTTATTCATTTATAGTTTAAGCAATTTTGACCATGCCCCTTGCATATCTTTTAAAACTGCAGATTTTTGAATATATTGTTATGTAATATAAAAAAGAATGGAATAGTGATCTATGATGCAATTTCAATTCATCTAATTGATTGTCTTCTGTAACATTCAAAACATTGAAAGACTTGAAACCATTAAGTAATTTTCACAATCCTTACACTAACTTTTCAAAGAGAAAAGTCAATATAAGGATAGAGAAGTAAAAGTCATAAAAAAGTCAAAGTGAAACTTTTATCTTGAATGCTAGCCCATATTTTTTTGAGCCAATACTAGCTTCATATATTTTGTAGTTTCTCTTTTTTTAGATTTAGTAATTTAACTTGATTCAATTACCGTCTCTTAAAAGATAAAATGATTTGAAGTTGATCATGTCACATTAACTAATTTTATGAGCCTTTTGTTGTCGATATATTTCAGAATTAAAGCTGGATGTTAGCCAACCACATGGACAAGCTTTTCCGCCCAGTGAATAATTCAACTTTTTAGAATTTTTTTTTTGCTTAGAAACATGTTACGTCTTCGGCACAAAATCAAAGTAACAAAAAATTTCTGCTGGGGTTTGTCTGGTTTTTCCGAAATTCCCTTTCACCATTACTGACTAGCGATAATTGTTATTGCCATCAATCTTTGTTACTTCGCTTTTTCCAACATTATTCATTATTTGCACAAGTGCCATCAGATGGATTTCAAAGCTGCAGACAAAAGAGAATACAAAATTGAAAATAATGACCCTATTTGTCATTTTGAATCAGGAGAAATGACAGTGGCAGTAAAAAGATATGACCAATCACCTAGAAAGCTTTCCCCTAAATTTGAATTTGCACTCTTCATAATTTGAAGGTAAAATAAGAATCGAACAACTGAATATCTATGTCGAGAGTATAACCTTTACAGTCGTTTCTAAGTGAATATTTTATACTTATTTAGAATTACTTAGAGCATTCAAAGATTCACAATGTCCATATTTGAAACGTTTTTTTTTAAATGAGAACTGGACATTCACAGCTATTTTGTTTCTAAATTCTTAAGATTATGTTTTTTTTTGTACATTCATATCCTCTATTAAAAAATAAATCTTTTTATATGCAATCAGTGGAGGTCGTTTTCCTGAAATTTACTTGCACGTTCTTTAATAAAGGTTTCGATGCGTTTTTCCTTGAAAGAAACTAAAATTTGACATAGAATTACAGTTACAGTTTTAAAAATCACATATTGCATTTAATATATTTAAATAATACGCGTTTTTTATTTATCAAGTTTATATGATTCTGTAAGTTCAAGCCGAGAGACATTCAATCCCTTGTTAGATTTGACTCAAAATTTGTTTGGTACATGTAAAATATATGTTAAATCTAGTTATCGAATTTTATTATCTAGTTCTTGTTTTGTAGTTATCATTAACTTATATTCGAACAGTTAGACAGACAGACTTATGAATAGATTATGTCAAAGTTTGATAAAAATCTAGAACTTTGGTGTGCCGAAACATATGCCAAATTTAATTCGTCTATCTCAATGTGTTTTTGAGTTATTTCTGTCTCAAAGAGACAGACGCATGGACAGATAGATCATATTGCCAAAAGTGTGTTATTAGAATTCAGGCAGATCTACATAGAGGAGATTTATCAAATCTGGAGACAGAATTTTTTAAAATGCTTTCTATACTTTATCTATATGTTTTATGCTATAAAGCAAAAGTGGCAAATGGAAGTTAACACAATTGGGAAAGATCATCGTTTAAAAAAATAACTCTATTCTATATTCTAAAATAATTCTGTTATTTAAACCATAGTTTAAAAAATATATCGATTATGATTTTTAAGATCATGCGCATGCACTAAAAAACAAAAACTGTATAAGAATTCTTGCAATTGTGAAAAACATTTATTTCCCTAATCTTTGAATACTGCCAAAATCTTTTATCGCTACGAATAAAATTCAGTTGAATGAATTTGACGACAAATTATATTTTCTTAATCAAGCTAATTGATTCGTTATATCCATAGAATCTTCCAAATTCTGGAGAAATTATGTTGGTGAAAACTTACAGAACTCGAAAACCATTAGAGGAAAAAGTGAATGAAAAAAAATTTGAATGACGAAAGGGGATATCATTATCTATCGATTTGTATATTTACACAAAAATTATGCATTTATTAATTATATAATTGTTTCTATGGGCTAGTTTTTTGAACACATAAATTCAAAATGTACATACTTGTTAACCACATTAATACCATTGCAAATGTAGGTAATTCTTTTAAATGAATGTAATACCTTAACATGCTGAAATCTAGCAAATGCCAATATTCTCCGATGAATTTCAGCATTCTCATAAACGATAACTTCAATTTTCGCTATAAAAGGTTGGCATTCTCTAGTTTAGGTTTTTCACGATTGTATATGTATATGATTTTAAAAATCACGGTCATTTTATTCCTGGTTTCTGTGAAAACAATTCTACCAAATCTTGAATTAAGGCTATTGCCACAATAATGAAAAGCTGTTATGTGTGAATTATTTTGTATTCTAATTTCTTATAATATAATACTTTAAGAACTTCTTGCGATATTTTACTATAATGATCCTTACCAATGGAGGTTTTCTAAAATTAATTCTTAATACAGTACAAATTTTTCGATCATTTACTTTTGATTTTATTCAGTTCGGCGGTTTCCTTTAAATAGAAAACTTCTGAAATAAACAACAAAAATCTACTGTGTTTTTAAGAGGACTGTAACTGATTTTTACTTTCTCATATACAAAATATGCAAACAGAAAGTATCTTAATTGTTTTATTAGGAGGGTTGTAACTGATTTTTACTTTCTCATATATAGAGTATACGAACAGAAAGAGACATAGTTGTGTTATTAGGAGGGTTGTAACTGATTTTTACTTTTTCGTATACAAAGTATACCAACAGAGAGTATCTTAATCATGTTATTAGGAGGGTCGTAACTGATTTATATTTTCTCATATACAGAAATACGAACATAAAATGTCTTAATTGTATTATTAGGAGGGCTGTAACTGATTTTTAATTCCTCATATACAGAGTATACGAATAGAAAGTATCATAAATGTTAAAAATTCCCAACTCAAATTTTTGCGAATCTCCTCGATTCAGGCCTGTGTAAATCCGAAAAATACATTTTTAAAATTATATCTGCCTGTAAATATAGCTCAACAAAGACTTCGAGATAGATAGATCGAATTTGGTAGGTGGTCTTTACACCAAATATTATTAAATTTCTGTCGAATTTTGATTTAAATATATACATAGGAAGCCTATTCTTCCATCTCTCTGAGAACATGACAACTATGAAACGCAAGCGATGCAAACCATGTTTGGCAAGGAATTCATTGTCTGTTGGTCTGAACTTTCACATGTATGTAAACGCAATAACAAAGAAACGCAACAATTTAAATTAATGAAATTATGTTTTGTGTTGTGACTTATGGTACTTTACAAGCTCACTGTCAGCGATTTAAGCTGGGTGGGCATTAATTGTTTTTAAAATCGCGTCAACATGGGCCAAGAGTACAACTTCGCTACTACATGCATTCCATCCGATTCCACAACTCCTTTTTACAGGGAGGCATATTCACAGATAGAAGGTAGAAAAATAACCATGGCCATGTTAGGACTCGGATTTGGGATTCCCAGATCACGGGGAAGACGCGCTATCCTTATGTCAGTATGAAATTTTTTATGTAATTTTTTGAGCGTTTCAAGTAAAATTACGTAATTCCGTAATACATATTTGACTTTATTCGCTATGCTGTAAATAAAAAATGCACATGTGCTGTATAAAAATAAAACTCTGAAGACCCTGTGAGTTCTGCGATGACAACTCCCGCACATTTTTCAATATGGTAATGATTGCAACGTTTGCGGTATTATAAGAAAGAATAATTCTAATTTAATATGCCCTCGAAATGTTCCATATTTTCTACTTCATCACAGTTTCCCAACCACTCCTTCACCACTTTTAATATGACATTTGCGCCAATTTTGTTTCACAATAACCCTCATACAAATGATTCGCAGTCATTTTAATTTAAACGCTTTCAAACAATTTCCGGCGGATTGACTTTTAAATTAAAATTCGAGGGTTTAAACTGCCTGCATTCTGGGTGGAAATTATTAAACTGCCATTTTCTGTTCACAAGTGGTAGGCATCTCTAATAAAACACTGTTGCAGTAATAATTCCATCCAGCCTAAATGGGAATGTTTGTATCTGGCAGCGGGTTGGCTGCGTTTCATTATAACGAGATGCCCCGAGAGATGGATTAATAATTGATTCGCAGCTAATCATCTCCTCTCGCACGTATTTGTCCGAAAATTAAACGAGAATCGCGTACAGGCTCACGCACTGGGATACGTAAGTAAATGTTTGCTCTGTTATAACTGAAGAATCCCACATTGACTTCATGTGTATTGATATAACACTCCACCTTGTCGTTGGGTTTTCTGTTTCATCATATGGAGATTGCATAAATGCCGCCGTTTAATGTCATTAAATTCCTTTAAATGTCGTGCGATTAATTTCTTTAAATATCGTGTATTGTTATTTTTCCTTTTATTATTAAAAATAATCCTTTTAATATGTTAGCGCCAATAATTTAATGTATATTTTTACAATATTACAGCAAACTGTTCTGTTGGGTTTTCAATGTCATTAAATGGGAAAAGTAATGTCATCGCAATGACTCAATTTATTGTCATTAAAATTGCTTTAAATACCGTGCTATTAATTGCTTTGAATATCGTGTATTGCTGTTTTCCATTTTATTGTTGAAAATAATCATTTTAATATTTTAGCGCTGGTAATTTAACATATATTTTTACAATACCAAAGTTAACTGTCCTCCTGAATTTATTATGTCATCAGATGAGCATGGTAATTTCACGTGAATGACTCGATTTAATGTCATTTAATTCCTTTAAATGCCGCGCGATTAATTCCTTTAAATATCGCGTATTGTTTTCTTCCATTTTATTTTTGAAAATATTCATTTTAATATGTTAGCGCAGATAATTTAATGCAAATTTTTACAATACTACAGCTGCTGGGTTTTCTTCGTCAAATGGGAATGGTAATTTTACGTGAAAGACTCAATTTAATGTCTTAAAATTCTTTTAAATATCATGCGACTAATTCCTTTGAATATCGTGTAGTGTTATTTTTCCTTTTATTGTTGAAAATAATCCTTTTAATATGTTAGTGCTGGTAATTTAGTATATATATTTTTACAATACTACAGCTAACTGTCCTTCTGGGTTTTCTATGTCATCAGATGGGAATGGTAATGTTATGTGAATTACGCATTTTAATGTCGTGTGATTGTTAGTTTTCACGTGATTGAATATAATTATAGTATTTATGTCAGCGTTGGTAATTTAAGATGTATTTTTATAATTCTATAACATTCTTGTGGAATTTTCTTTTGTGTCCTTCGAGAGTAGTAATGCCATGTGAATAACGCCATTTATTGTCTAAAATTTCCTTAAAAGTCATGTGATTTCATGATTTTTTTTCCATTTTTTGCTGAAAATGGCATTTTTAATACATTAGAATTGATTATTTAATTTGATATATGTCAGTTCCAAGTTTGTATGACACATCATGCTATACATTATCATTCTTTATCATGCAACATCATGGATGTTATATAATGTCAGTTTGTATTGTACACTGTGTGATATTGGCTGTAGGGCGTCACAATTTTTCTATAATGCACACAGTAGAATATTGGATATACCATCCTATGGTGTCTCGATTTCTTTCATATAATTTCCATGATTGCGTTATTATATATTGGTTTAAATTAATTGTATTGTTTTAACATTGCATATAAGTACATCGAAAATTAACAATTGAATGATTGAAAGATAGATTAAAAGTTACTTTAACCTCCTGCAAGAGCAATCTCTCCATATGGTGTGAATTATAATGAGAGATCCTGAGTTGAGAAACAAGGCAGTGAATATTTACTAAAAACGTAAGCTAACGTTTTGGTAAGGATCCATGAATAACCAGAATATGTATCTTTAATAAATGTTTTGTGAATGTCTAAAAATAATATAGTAATTAAGCTTATTTTAAAAGAGCGAGTTAATGTCATAGTTATTTTTTGTTTCAAAAGTGTAGACATTCTCAAAAAAATGTATACTTGTAAATTGCAAAAAAGAACAGATTAATTTTATATTCATATAGTTATTAACTTTTCAATGTAGCACGTACCATTTTAATGTAGCAATGTTCATATAGTTATTAACTTTTCAATGTAGCACGTACCATTTTAATGTAGCAATGTTCATATAGTTATTAACTTTTCAATGCAGTAAAGTAATAATACATAGCCAGGTGTAAAATCTTGAAACAGTTTTAAATATTATTCTTTACTTTGCTAAATCGATGCTTTTGATGAATATTGTAAATGGCACTGTATGCAAAAGTTCGAAAACATTGATGTAAATGGGTATGCGTATTCCATTACGAGTTCCATTACGTTAAGTTATCTATAAATCAGTTTTTTTCAAATTAATAGATAAAATAATTGTATTAATTTATGCTAGTTATAATTTATAGTATTGATTAATATGTTAAAAACTTTAATAGTTGAAAAAATATAGGGTGTTTATACTTAAAGTTCCACTTTAAAGTTTTGATAAAAGGAGAACTACTGGACCAAATGTTATCAAAAATTTGCATACAGCGCCATTTCCCCTCCTGTTGGTGAGTTTTTGAGCTTTTTTTTTCTTTTGGTGGAAAAGAAATCTCTAAGACATCCTTTAAACAACTACTCTGATTGATAATATTTGATCTAGTAGTTTTACTTTTATGATCATTTCAAAGCGAAATTATAACTACTCTGTATAACCGAATAATTTAAACGAAGAAATATTTTATATGTTAACCTTAAAATACTAAAGAAGCATTTTTGACTTAAGCATGATCTTTTTTTTTTTTAAATGACGCACAAAGGATACAAAGTCTGAAAAACGACCAAAGCAGTAGCACTATAAATGATTGAAAGATATTCAGGAATTTTTGAGACTAAGATAAAAATTATTATTTTTTTCAAAAACTGCGTAATAATCCCTATGATCAAAATTATTTAAATTTTACCTTTTAGATAAAATAAACGCCTTTTTTTGTAAGATATAACATTTATCTATTATGATTTAGAAACATTTCATTATCAACTGCTCAAAGTGGGAAAGGAAAAAATTCAAAATAAAAGTACTTTCCATTTTCTTCCTTTCCCTAAAATAGTTAGTCATTTCACGCAGATTCCACCTTTCGAACCTGTCTGATGTAAAATTAAAGGAACATTCCTTATCATTTTTTCCTCTTCTTACATGCGACTGGAAACGGAAGGCCTGCTGAGGAAAAAGCCCCGAAGCGGAGGGTGAAAATGAAATTCAGATCTCCTCCGCTTTCAATTCTCTCCTCTTTTGCAAGCTTTATACGATAACCCCAAAAAAAGGCTTTTTCGCTCTCCATTTTGTATTTTTTTTTCTTGTGCAGGCATCGCGTTGTGGGAGAAGATACGTTACAGAAGACGACACGTTCCTTGAAGCCTAACAGTTATTGGTGCCAAGACTCATGCAACGCACGTTTTATTTTTCCGTTCCTTGCACTTCTAAATGCCATCGAGACTGCTGGAACGGGTAGGTATAATTTAGGGGTGATTTCACGTGGGGGATCTTTATGCTCTCTTCGTGATGATGCTTCTTTTTATGTCCCTTCCGCCGACGGTAAAAAGGGTTTTGCTTTCTTTCTTTCTTCTGGGGTTTCAGTTACAGTGAAAGGAGAAACCCTTAGGTGTTTTTAGGGCATGTACTGGTCAGGTAGACAGTGGCTTGGATAGTTAATGTAGTAATGATTGTTTTTCCAAAGAATAAAGATTTTAGTTTAAATTCGGAACAACTTCGTTCTCATACCATCGTCTGCAAGCTCGGTACTTCTTTGTAAGAAGGTCAGAGGTAACAACAAAGAATGTGTCCGAAATTAATTTTTTTTAAACTTTTAGTGTTTATTATTAGAAATAAAAGTTATTGTGCATTAAGAATGAATAGAAACTTCATTTTGGCAATTACATAAAAAAAAGTGGAGGTTTTATTTCGTATAGTATGATGTATAAAAATCGGCTTTACCAGTAATGTAGAAACAATGTCATCTAAATATATGAAATTACGTATTAAGGATAAGATTCGCATTTTTAAATATGTAATATTGGTCAATCTTTAATAAATAAGAATTAGAACTAGGAAAAGAACATGTAAGTAAAAAGCGAAAATATTCAAATGACAATTCTAATCATCAAAAATGCATCACGGTGGGAAATTTAAGTTTTAATTCTGAATCTAAAACAGTTTAAAGTAATATTAACTTACAAGTTTCCTCTACAATTACAAACGTTTTATTTATATAAGAATGATTAAAAAATTCTTTATTCTAATTATAAACCAATGTAAAAATCTGTAAAAAATTTCTCATCTTTCTATAAAGTTTATTGAAATTGTGGGGAAAGATCACTTATATTACTTTATATATTTTTTGGAGTATCTCTATTTCGGAATCTCGGTACGTTCTTAAAACGGTTAACGGTTAAAGTCAAATTTCAATCCGATCACGTCTTATTTTTCCAATCATTTCGCTTCTAAATACCATAGAGTATCTTTTGCAGATAAACAGAAAGAACGGATGCCATTTGAAAGTGATTTTACACGAATCCTTTCCAATGTTGCCATTGATTCCTTTTTTGTTTTTTTTTCCTGGCGGAAATGAAAAGGCTGGTTTCCACCTCTTGTTGTGATTTCGGTTACAGAGAAAGTGAAGCCCTAAAAATGTTTTAGGGCATGTATCGGTCAAATAAACTGCAGCTTAGATAAATAGTTGTAATTATAAGTGTTCAATTAGCGAGTAATCTAAGGGAGGATAAGGTTTCTAAGGGAGGAAAGGTTTCTAAACAGATGAATTCTCATGGTCAACAAAACATGAATATTATGCAAATTATTTTGTTTAAGCTACACCTACTTCAATTTATGAGTCCTTCAAATTTCTGCTTTTGCCGTTAATGTAAAGAAAAAGATACATTCGATATTTAGATCAAAGGTTTGATTTTATGTATTGGATTGATTGATGTTGGGATCAATCAATCGATACATTGAATTGATTGATCCCAACATATATGATGACAGAAATCTGAGCTAATAGTGGTAAGAGGAATTCAAAATAAATGTTAACTTTAGTGCTCTTTTTAAATGAAGAAGGAATTATAGATTAATCATAGGTATTTTAATTATCTATCCATTATTACAGAAGTATTTCAAGTATCTATTTATGTGATTATTCTGAATTATGTGCAACAAATTTGGATATAATTTTTCATTATATTTAAGAGATTTTTATTGAATGCTCTAAAAAATTTAAAAATATAGTACGAAAATGCATTTATTGCTTATTTTTTATGTTTCTTACGTGAAAATATTTATTTATTTTTTATTAAAGAATGACTCTTTAGAATAAATTGAACATTTTGAGCTTAACTCTCTGAATTGTAAATGAAGAATGTTTAAAACATTTCAATGCCCACTATCAATTCAAATGTTCAAACATAAAAATTTAAAATATAATAAGACGCATTTATTATACATCCGACTAGCTACAAACAGTCCCATTTAAGCGATTTAAGCTCCTTTACATTAAGCAAATTACAAATGAAATCTGATAAATTTACCTTATTTTGTTTGTAATATCCATCAAGTGAAAATATGGTGTAAAGTCACGCCGAATCAATAAGAAATCATCGAATAGAAAGGGCGAAATCGCAGATAACGGAATACAATTAAAACTTACTTGAAGCATGCAACAACACGCAAACTTTTAATAGTGATTAGACAATAACGTAAACAACTCTGAAAATTTGCTAAATGTCCAAATACAGGCATCGGCCAATTACTATTTCTCTCATTTGATTTAATCTGTTTTTCTCTACGAATCTGCTATTAAAGCTACCTTGATTGGTCATGGAAGAATCTAAAAGAATTGTGAAAACTCTAATACTAATAAAAATATCACTAAAATACTCGAAAAATCAGGAATCTTCTGTTTTGTAACCAAATACTTCACCATAGCTAGCGACGAAAGATTGAACTTATATTTACTTAACACACTGTTATACATGTTGAAGGGTTACATCTATTAACATATTAGTACTAAATGGGCATCTATTTAGCATATTTTAGAGTTTTCTTCCATACCACATTCCTTAGTAATTTGGTAAGGAAACGGTTTGAAAATTCTGTAACAATATTTAAATTAATGGTCCACCAAAAATTATGTTGAGACCTGAATATTCGGAGTTTTCTACTACCAACTGTAAGAAAAAAATTTCAATAACCTTTTTAGTGTAACCTGTATAGGTATGTGATTAACTTCGAGATGATTTTTTTAAAAAGATCTATAATAGTTATATTTTAATTTTTTTTTGCATAAAAAATAATTAATAGGCATCTATGAAAACAAACTATACTAATTAAAGATAATTTTTTTTATAAAAAAATTGAAAAACATTTTTTTGGCTGAAAACATGTGCAAAGCAAAAAGACTTCCAGTTTAGAGGTTATTAAAATGGCAAAAATATTCAGAGAGATAACAAGACATATTATTTAATTCCTGAAGTAAAAAATATGCAGTATTTCAAGTCATTCTTTAAATGCTGTTTAAAAGATAAATAATGTGAAATTTGTAAGTGTTTTTTATGTACATGTATTATGCATTAAAACAATTATATTAGGATTCTAATTTAATAGATTATTTAATATCTAGTTCAGTAAAACATAGTGAGAAATTTTTACACCAAACTTGAACAAAAAAAAATAAGCAATTGATTTTACTTTATGAGGTTTCTTTTCGTTAGAAAATTCTATCAAAGATTAGAATTTCAAAAAAAAGCTTGTAAAGAGGTTAAATAGTACTAAAACGTATAACTGTAAATTTTAAAATCAGTGTAACTTTCATAGGAATAAACTTAGAAAAAAAAATTTCATCAGTTTTACAAAGAAACTTGTTAAAGCTTAAAGAATATTAAATAAAAAATATTATAAATTCGCAAAAAATCGACTTTTTAACATTGTTGTAAATGCATGTATTTGCCACTAATAAAGTAGTAAATCATGGTCATAAGAGGGTTAGAGCACAGATGGAGTCTGGCCATCCAGCTTGTTATCAATGAATATCATTAGTATAATGAATTTAGAATGTCATTTACGATCGTATTACCCTAACGACCATTAGCGGCCTTTTTCGGAAGTTTGCGGACTAATAAACTTCATGTCGTTATCCACAGACGCGTGAGCGATCCTCGCTTTATTAACTGCACTCTCCTTCTAAGTGAACTCTAATAACTTTAAGAAGGAATAAAATGAGGAGACTTGGATTTACTAAACTTTGATACTGTTATGGATAAAGATGAGGCTTCTTTCACCCTTAAAAGGAATATTGTTGCCACTTGTCTGTATCCAGTTTCACTTCATTTTATTCAAAAACTAGTTGAAAAATTTAGACAAAAAATCATGTATGAAAGGAAAAAGTGGATATTAATTTTGGCGGTAAGTTATATCATTTATTTTTACAATGAAATTCAGTGTGTTACCTAAAGAAATAGTTTCTATTGTGGAGTTCCCTATAAAGAAGCGATTTATCTAATCTAATTGTTATAAAATGACTTCTCATCTGTTCTCAGGCAACCTATTAATGTTTAGAGTTCTATTTGAAAATTATATGGTTAGTTGGATGGTTTATTGGATTTTATTGGCTGAAGAGCCCTGTTTTGGCTCAACTGCGCCAGAAAATAATTAAAAGCATCTCAATAATAGTTTAGAGGCGAGATAAAAAAAAATGATTTTTTCAATGTTTTTAAATTCAACACGTCAGATTGATAAGCAAAACGAAATGGAGCAGGGACGATTTAAAAAGGATTTTTATTTTTAAGAAGCGAAAAATGTATTTGTGGAGAAATTCACTTACTAAGTCTAGAAATGTTAATGATGTTGACGAAGAAAACAAATTTTTGCGATGTTGATTAAAAAAAGAAGACTGTATTGAAATGTGCAAAACTGTAAAGTTCGCAGGGCATGTTGGATATATCGGTTGTAAATGTATTTGATACAAACTAGGTTTGGGAAATACTGTATGTTATCGAAAGACTACATAAGGCGTTTTAAAATATATATACCATCTTATTTATTGGTTTTCTATTATTTTTTGACTAATTTATGATTACTTCCCTATAATAAATGGTGTTTTTTTAAAAAAAATTCAAAACAAATAATTATGTTTTTAAGGGGTAATAACTTCGTTTAATTGATTGAATCTTAAGAAAATATTAGATTTCTCTTTTACTTTAAAATTAAGCATGCTATTTCATTCCGATTTAATTTAAAATTCGCATAGTATTTTTTAAAAATCGATATTTTGTTATAATATAATGCCCAAGAAACGAAGTAATTTGTAATGAAAAAATTGTCATTAAACAGAATATAAGAAATATACAGTAATTTCTGAATCTCATTTAGATATGTAAATGGATGTATTTTAGTCTAGTTCCTCGACAGAGGAATGATTACTACAGAAAAAAATGTAAGTATCGAATTTAACGGAATTTCCATCAAATCTCTGCTCGGAGTTTGCTATCTTAACATCTGTTATAATAATAAACACACGAAGTTTCCATTTAAAACTTTAATGACGATTCATACAATATGCGTGTGACAGCCGGACTAATTCTTAGTGTCCGCTGACACAACAAGAGCTAGATGCCTCTTTAGTGTTTCATGTGAATGTTTACATATGTTGAATTATTTCTTGCATTTTAAGCTTTTTTTTAAACATAATTCTTCCAACTATTACGAGCCCCTGGTAACATTTGACTGCACTGACGTGTGTCCATTAAATTATTAATACTATTTTAAGTTCCCTTTCATTCTTTTTATAAGCAGTTTAACTAACGCTGTTTAGTAATAATCTTTTGTTTTAAAAATTAAAATTTTTGTAGCGATAAAATATCTACCTCGCAGAGTTTAAAAGTCTCATTGTAACATATTTCTTAATATTGGTACATAAAAAGGAAATTAATTTGGTCCCTGAACCAAAAATTACTTATAGAGGCATAATTCTTGAAAATTTAATCAAAATTCCTTATCGATCACTTACCTAATGATCCTGATAGCAAAATAAACTGAATATTAGCTTTAATAGTTATTTGTTTCTGGTTTTAACCCCTTCCCCCCAAAAAAATACGTTAACTAAATATAGTAATATATGAAATGATTTAATATTTCATACAAGTTTAACTTTTCCAGGACTAAAATAACATCTATTTGATAGATATAGATGGATTTATAACTATATTTTGACAATAAGAATTTATACTGAAAATCAAATTTCACTTTCGCCCTAAGAACTTATAAATGATAATCAACATGCACTTTAGTCTTAAAAACTTATTATGGAAAATCACCTTCCACTTTCGTCATAAGAATTTAAACTAAAAATCAAATTCCACTCAATTAATTCTTTATAATATGTCTCTTCGTTTTGTAGTTATCATGTTAATATTATTCGAACAGCCAGCAGATAAATTTGTCTGAGCAGAATTTACTGCAAATTTGGCAAACTTTTTACAATGTTATTGAAAAGATCGATATTAAATTTCATCCATCTAGTTTAAAGTGCTTAGGCCTTATCTTTGTCAAGGATAGATAAAATAATATCAAAAATGTATTTTTCAAAGTCAGGGAGGTTTAAAAGATGGAGAGTATTCAAAGTTTCGAGTTCACATTTTTTTGATGATTACAATACTTTCTGTATACTAGCTATCTTCGTTTTGTGGTTATCGTGTTAATGTATTTCTAACAGACAGCAAACAAAATTGTCTCAGCAGAATTTACTCCAAATTTGGCAGACATTCACAACATTCGTGAAAAGATAGATACCGAATTTCATCCATCTAGTTCAAAATGTTCATGATCTTTACCTATCTTTGTTTTTACTTTACCAAACTGTTTACCATATCTTTGTCATAGATAAATACACTAATATCAAAAATGCATTTTTCAAAGTAAGGGGGGTTTAAAGGATAAAGGGTCTTCAAAATCCCGAAGTTCAAATTTTTTGATGATTACAATACTTTCTGTATACTTAGTGAATGTTAAAAAAATCCTCTTTTAAATGGGGGAAAAACACCCCCTCGCAAAATCCAGACAGGTTTATTGTCGTCGTTTTTCCACGATAAGAACTATAACCGCAAACCAGCTTTCATTGGATCGTTAAAAAAATGCCCCGCAAGAGTTCCATCCTATCTACCGTTCATATTTCATCCGGGTCGGACTCTGGATGCACGTCCTTCCCCTCGGAAAGGAAGAGCTGTATTACCCTTGACATTTTGCGCCTGCTGTATCGATCCCGGATTGGCCACTTGCCAAATTTCCCGGCGTTCCACGGGAACGATGACGTAACGTGGTGTCCGGATTGTTGACCTTAAGAATAGGTGACCCCTTTTCGAGACGGTGGAGAAGGGTCAGGAAAAGGGCTCTGTCCGGTTTTGGAAAGGTCCGGGATCGAGGAAGGACCATCCATCCCGGATGCTCGTTTGCTCCTCTGAAATCAGAATGTTCGTTTGCTCCTCTGAAATATCGCTCGTCGATGAAATAAATGCTTGCATATGGACAGATCAAAAATTTCATGATAGAAGAAAAATTCTGAGAAATTTAAGATTCAGTTCTATTTCTGAGATTCTTGGATTTCTTTTGCTTAGATTATTCTTATCTGGACGATCGAGGCTGAATTTCAAAAATTTAAATAATTGGAGATGAATATTTTAAAATAATTTTAGAATAACACTCATTGATGTGTATTTTCTGCTAATTCAAAAGATTGAGTTTCATCAATTAATGAGATATTCCTATATAAAAATATTGATTCCTTTTGTCAAATTTTAATGGGATACACATGCATTTTCAAATTATTCGATTAAAGAAATAAGAGTATAAATTTGCAAATTTATTAAAAAGTAATCAGTATTTAATTACATCACTTTAGGAAACTATCTCATGAGGAAATTATGTGTATGTAATTAATTATCTGAACTAGTTTAAAAAACTATTGTTTATTTTAACTTGCATTTTTTGCTGTAAGAAGGATAAATACTGGGACTTTTTATTTTATACCTGTCACTTGTAGCAATTTAAAACTTTTAATTAGCGCAATGATCTTCCAATCAAGCAGTCAAATATTACAATAAAAACCGATAATTGTATATTAACGTGTATTTGAGACAAGAAACTACAATAAAAGAGAATCTTTCGTCGAAAGAAATAATTAGTCACCATATATTTCAATTCAAGCAAATCAACAGTTAGAATATCAGTATAAGCAAATATAATTTGATTAATTGAAAAATTAGTGAAAAATATATGTATAAAGGTTACATTTTATTCTCATAACTAAGAACATTCCATGCATATGAGAGTTACTATCTGATAACATCCAGTGATCGCATGACTTTTTTTTACTTATTTAAAGAACTTATTTCTTATATAAAGAAATATTGTAACCATAATAAATATTCGAACTGGAGATTTCGATGAATCTCTCATTTTTAGACTTCCTTAAGTCCAAAAAACATATTTCTAGAGTTATTTTTGTCTAATAATTTGAAAATGCTTTGAACTAGAAGGATGAAATTTGGTTTATGTTCTTTGCACCAAATCTCTATCAAATTTTAAACCAATCTAATTATTGGAATTTTTTCTGCTTTTTTCTGAGTTGAAGTAGAATGGTAACTACAAAAATTAAAGTGCTAGATAAATAAAAATACTATAATTGCAGTCTTGTATCACATTTTATGATAAATTGTTCGAAAGAAGCATCCAAAATGCCTATTCATCTTTTTTTTCTTACAGTATGGAGCACAAAATTACTTGGAGTCTGAAAATAAAAATGTGTCTTCTTGGCCTTCATAAAGATCTGCAATTTTATACCTGATCTGAGAAATACCATCTTTAGTAGAATATATGAAAAAAAAATGTTTTCGGACAGTCTAATCTCCCTAGTTCTTTGATTAAATGCCATATGGATTCCTATATTAATAACTGACTTGAAGTAGTGGTCGTGACTTCATTTGATTTTATAAAAAAATTAATAGCTGAACTTCTCAAATTTATTTAAGGCACTAAAACAATTCTTAAAATTTTTTTTTTGCAAAAAAGCTTTAAATTTATCTTATAATATTAATAAACGAATGGCTTTCATTTAGATTCTAAAGATATTAAACATCATACAAACATTTTATAAATTTAAATACAGAAAAATCGTTTTCAGAGTTCGCGAATAGAAAAGTCAAAGTTTCTTATCTTTAGTATCGCTGGAAAGAACATAAAACATTTAATGAAATTTAAACTATCAATTCATGCTTCAGTTTGCAAGTAAAGGGATTATTTCTACAAGACTTTATAAGAATTTGTTCGGGTATGGAGAAAAAAGGCGGAAAATATATCCCTGCCACTACCATAAAAACCCCGTTTTCGGTTCTTTTATCCTTTTAGGATTTTCAAGCTAGGAAGCTTAAATCTCGTGAGCTCACTTTCTATTTATAAGCCTTTTTTTCTTTAAAGAGGGCGCCAAAGGCTTTCTATAAACTCCAATAAGACCACAAGCGGAGATCGAATACGGTTAACAGCAAAATGAAAGGAAAAACGAATCACCTTATATGGCCTGTCATGTGATTAGGGACTCCAATTCCTTGGTTTGTTGTCCTAGATGCTGTTAGATTCTCACAGAAAAAATTGCTATTTGCTGTTACAATTTGTTTTCATTCACTCTTTAGAAAATGTTTTTTATTCTTTGGAAATTGAATTGGGCACAAAATGTCTGTTATTTTTCTGGACCTACTACTGAAAAAGAGGTTTACTAAATAAATTGCAATCAATGAAATGCTTTGAAAGAGGCAGTTGGAACAGGTTTTGAACAGGTTTTTTTGGAGAATTAAAAACAAAGGAAATTGATTTTTTTTCCTTTGTTGCCATTTATGGCACTTTACAAGCCCTCTGACAGTTATCTATCAGCTATTTAAGCAGAGTTAGCATCCCTTGTTTAAGGCCAAGAGTACGACTTAGCTGATTCATGTGTCACATTCAGGGCCAACCATCTGGGGTGTGTGGCGGGTTCTATGCACCCAGGCCCTGCGACTGAGTGGGACTCCACCGTGATTAAAAATTAAAACAGTATTCTGAACAATAATAATGTTGCATATACTAAAAATCTACAAGCTTGTTTCCATGTGGCTGGCTGAGCATCGACTGACTCCTTTATTAGGCAAAGATCGCAGTGATATCTAAGAAAAAGCGGGAAAAGCTCATTTATGAATAAGGTAATCCTTGTCAAACAAGTTAAGATAGAGTGGCGCCCAAAAGTCGAGGCTGTGTTCAAATGGACTTGCAAGTCCTCATCTATCTACTTTTGTCTTTATCTAATGTAATATTTTTTGCAATCCTTTATATTACCAGTTACTAAATATAATAAATACTGAACCCTCTTTCTGTAAATTAAAATAAAATAAAGGATTATCTTTGGTCAAGAATATGGGTATAATGCTTAAACGATCTTGCTATACTAAGCATCGAAAAAGAAATTGGAAAAATTGTCATTTTCCTGGGGTAAGTAATAGAAAACAAAATCAATTTTATTAAATAAATATGCAAATGCTTGTTATTTTTTGTTCTGCTAAAAATTTAAAGTCCCAAATGGTTTCCTGCACACGGGTCCCTTTATAGAGAAGACCAGCTTTTGTCGCATCCACTTGCACAACCCTTTTATAGAGAAAGGCATTTTCACACACCTCAGAAATAGATCACAGAAGATGAACAACAATGCCCTAACCGGAATTCGAACCTGGGACGTCCAGATCATAAGGAAGACGCTCTAAACCTATGTTTGGATGCCGGTATTTCTTCCCTTTACTTCAGATACAAATTTTTATGAAATTTCAATATTGTTAATGCCATCGAGAAATTATAAACTCCCTCATACTGACAGCTGCTGCCTATAAACATTTTTTTTTCATTGCTGAAATCCATGCTTTTAATCTCTTATTGCGACATAAATTATAATTATTTCATTTAAAAGTAACTCACGAGTAGTTTAATAATTATATTATCTTATAAATAGTTGTTAATTCAGCTTGGTTCCAGTGATATTTTATGGAATTTTTGAGTTTGTTGTTTAAAAAAGATACTAGACTTTGAATGAAGATAAATTGATATTATCTTGGTAATATTATTTATAATCTAGAAAGATTTCGTTTAATAATAAGTTTGACAGCATTCTACTTTTGTTGATTCATAAATATAACACCCTCATTGATGGAATTAGGTCAGGGTCTATCAAAAATTTTAAATTGCCTATATTCCAGTCCTTCATTAAAGATAGGATAACTGAATTTATTTTTTTATCATGGATTTTTATGAAAAAATGTTTTTAAGAATTAGGTTCATCTGATAAAACATTCGACCCTGATTATAGTCTATCATCATCTGAACTGTTTTGAAATAATTTAACTTTCAAACTGAAACCGAATTTCCCTTGTTGCTACTTCTCAATTTATAAATTGAGCAATGTAGTATATAATTTTCTTCAAGAAATTGCACTTTAAAAGCTTCTATTTTACCCTATAATTTGCCTAAATTTTGAAATTTCAAAACCAGAAATTTCTTGTTATTAAGGATTGTTATATTTCTTAAATATTTTTCAGAGGTAACATAATTCGAACACGCAACAGATAAGGGACGAATAAAATTTGTCAGCAAATTTTTGACAGATTGAAAAATCAATCAAATTTCTGTCACTAAAATTATGAATCCGCGTCAAATGTTAATCACGATCCGTTGAAGCATCGATTCTATGTATTATCTTCGACATGTAACTCAAAAATTCATCAAATGAGATGACATTTAGTATATGATTTTTATAATGAAAACTACGAGTTCAATTGTAAAAGATGAGTTAGATGGGAACACTTCTTCATGTTAGTTTTGTATTAATTTTTGGCAGCAATGGAAAAAAAAAATCTGGATTTTTTTAATCACCGAATGTTTTATGTTTTTATTTTGCATCAATGCTAATCCTTAAAATTGATATGTTAAAATAGATTTTGTCATTTGTTTAATGCAACATAATCATATCTAATGATGTCGTGTCCACGTTACAAAGGAAAGATGGGGTGCATAGCTTCTAAGGGTAAAGAATCCTGAGCACTCTATGGCAGAAGTCTGGCTTCTAGTTCATGTGAAGATAACATTCCAACACTAGCTTGCACAACACCTTTTTACAACAGGGGCTTTCACAACCCTCACTGATAGAACACAGGGTGAAGAACAGTTATATCCTAACCAGGATTCGGACCTGGAAGCCTAGATTATGGGGAAGACGCTCTACTCCTAAGCCAGAATGCTAGTGTTTGTCCATTTAAATACAAACACATTTATTTTTTACATATTTTTCATGACTTCTGGCTTTCTTTGTTTTTAGAAACTTCATAATTGTAAGAGCTAAAACAATGCACTCCAAAAAGGAAATAATAAAAATTAAATCAAAAGAAATAGGCAGATGTTGAAGCCAAATCAGAGCTGCATTTAATTAAGATCATCTATTGAAAGCCCTTTTGTGAAGGAGTTTCTGTACCGTCTCAACATTTCACAGCATCCTTCATTCTATGATAGTATATCATTGGAATGTCTGGAATGTGTTCGATTATGCTCAAATCTGACAATTAGGGGGGATCGTTCCTGATGATTAACTCTCCCGAACGCATCGCCTGTGATAACTTAGTGAATAGCTGCTTATGTGGAAGGCTTCTGTCATGAGACTGTCTTTATAAGGGATGAACATATGTTATGGGATGATTAAGATCGTCTGCAATCCAACAAGCAGTTAGACACGAATATGTAATACATACTCAAATACAAACATTACTCAGTACTTATTGACTAAAACTAACAAAAAAGTCAATCTTTTTAGCTGGAGAAATGCAAAGAATATACTGACAGGTTATAGATTTTACAATAATGTCGGCAAAAAAGTAAAATTCAAATAAATGTTTGAACTTCGTGTACGAGTATACCATTTTTCGAATTAATAAAATTTCTGCGGCGTTTTTTTTTTTTTGAATGACCTTTTAAACAGTCTTTCTATTGGAATAAAATATAAATCATGATGACAGGGTCATCATTAATTGTATGACATTGGACATATAAAAGGACATTTTTTCCCGCATCTTTAAGTTTATGTTACTTATTACTTTATTGAATAAAGTTTATTTTATGTGGTTTGAAAATATAATAATGTATTATACAGGTTATAGTGTGCGAAGAATTAGAGATAAGATCTTTGATATGATTTCGTCAGTTCAATTTTTTTGAGAGTGGCAATAATATTTATTTCTGCAAATGTTACAAATCTCGTAACTTTTTTTATATTTTTAGTCATCCGCATTCCAAATTTTCCTAAATTATTTTTTCATTTATTGCATTGTGAATATTCATTGTCTGATTATAAAAATTGTTCTCGGAAGGGGGTGTGTGTGTGTGAAATATACGATTTGTTTGCTGTCAGAATTGTTCGTTAATCAAAAATATATCGCGTTTTCCAATTCATCGTTCTGTGAGATGTTCGTTACTCGAATATAGGAATCCCAGTGAATAATCATTCACTGGGAGTTTGCAATTTGTTTGCTTTCAATCACAACTTTTGATCAATCAATCATTGTATTTTCTTATTAAATAGATATAATTAGCTTTATGCAGCTGAATTTTTCGACATAATATACAAGGTATTGCAAAACTAATGATTCATACTATAAGGAATGATAGAACTCACCAAAACAAATGAACTTTCTTCATACAATGTAGGATCGGAAAACAAATGTCTGGCCACGAGAGGGTGCTTACTTCGCAGAAATGGTGAATACAGCAAAGATCAAGGATAACGATATGAAGACAGATAACCTTTATTTATAACAAATGCTCAAATAAACAACCAAAATCTGCAATGCAGGCTTCGCATCGACGTTGCATTGAATCTCGCATACGTTAGAATATTCCTCACATATCACGAATGTCTCCAGCTGCAACGCTAATTCAGGATACTAGGTCCTCCGGTGACATGATGGGCGTCTCATAAACTACATCTTTTAACTATCCCCAAAGAAAACAATCTAAGCAGCACAAATCGGGATATCTGAGAGGCCAAGGCACCTGGATCGCGTGGGCAATCCATCTTCTCGAAAATGCAGTATCCAGGTAATTTTGGACTTTCCTAGAAAAATGAAATGGCGCCCCGTCGAGCTGGAACAACATGATGCCTCGAATACTTTCTGGTACATGTTGCAGTAAATCAGGCAACACCTGCTTTATGAAGATGAGGTACTTTTGTCCATCTAGACGATCTAGTAACAGACACGGCCCAATTAAATGATCTTGCATCATTTCTGCCCACACATTCATAGAGTATTTTTGCTAATTATCCCTCAAACGTGAACATGTGGATTTATTGCAACCCATATAGGATTGTTGTGAGTAATAAATAGGCCATCACACATGGAATATAGTTTCATCTTTGAACAGGACAAGCACCTCTCACGGTACAATGTTTATTTTCTGATCCCACATTGTATGGCAAAATATGTTGGTTTTAGGGAGTTCTATCACTCATTATAGTATGAACAATTAGTTTTGAAACACCCTGTACATATATGTTTTAGGAAAGATATCCAAATTCTGCCATTTAAGAAGCACAGCATCACTCAAGATTTATTTATCTGCTTTTATTATGGTTTTTCCTTTAGATCTTTTTCTGATTGCGTCAATGATCTTTTGTTTAAATATAAGGTTCGTTTAAGCAATAAATCTCAAAAGGATAGATTAAAATCTAATGAACACTCAATCAAAGAAAGTGCATTACAAAAGAAATGATATGCGATTCATCTTTGTTTTCCTGTTGCTTGTATTCGCTGAATTTTTAAAAATCCATTTAACTTTACTACAGCTTTTAGAAACTATTTTTAAGAAAGGACACACAAACCAACAGCGAAAAGTAAAAACTTTTGAAAGTATTTGCAAAAGAAAATATATGAAATTGATTAAGCAGTTACCTTTAACTTTTGAATAATATAATGCAACGTCAAGGCGTAAGGACACTGGAAATTATTAGATACAATACTACTAGAATGCACAAGAATTTTCTTCATATTGATTAAATAGTAATTAATTTTGATCATAATTTTGGTTTTTTTTTCTCAAAACAGAGCCAGTATATGTAGGTTTATTGAACAAATAAAAATAATAATATGTCATAAACTTGTAAAAAATAGCAGTAATTGCTTACTGAAGAAGAATTCGATTTATAAATTCAAGGAGTTCTTTCGTTTGATTAAGTAATTATTATTACTACTCAAACAATCAAATGAGCTTAGTTAGCTTTTATGTTTTATTCTCGATAAACTGGTAATTAACTCTTCATAGTTTATTTTTATCCTAAATTAGCCATATGTATATCGATAAAAAATAACTGAAATATGTAAAAAAGGGACAATAATAGTTTGCTGATTAAAGTAAACAAACGTAATCTAATAAATGCATAATTGAATGTTCCCTACTCAAGAGTAAATTATGAATACCTTCTATTTTGTTGATGAAAGCATGTTTTTGTACCAATAGTGATGTCAATATCTACATCTAGACTAAAGTTTGAAAATAATTCAGAAATGTGGAGCAAATGGAAAGTTAAAAACAGTAAGAATTAAAATAAACATAATATGAATAATAAAATTTTAAAAATATAAAAATACTAATGTGACGCTATGAAGCAAATCGCATTTATTGTAAAGAAATGAATAGATCTGAATTGAAATCAGTAAAATTGGATTGAATAAGGTAGGAACCATGTGAAACAATTGATGGTTGAAGATTCATCACCAATGGATAAGATATAAGGGAATCGTTTCATTTGACATATTTAGGAAACACATTAGGTTTTCCTATTACACTTAACATAAACATCATTTATCTATATAATAAAACAAACAAAATTTCAAATTAAAAAGAATATATGTGATATAAAATGAGCTTGTACAATGCTGTATTATTGGATATGAATGACATTCGGGCTTTAGCAATATTTGTTTGACCTCGATACAAAGATCAAGTTAAAAGCACTGAGGGGAATAAAGAGCAAACATTTTGACAAGATAAATCGACTTCTTTGTGACAAAATTTTGCAATATGGTACAAATTTTACACCCTTTTTCTGTTTATTTTGTCATTGTTGGCCAAAGGTAAAGTCCTCATGATTTTCTTTTTCGAGTTCATTGTTAATATTCTTTTGTCATGCAGCGCACACTACGTATCGTGCCAGTGCGATATTAACACTTGTATTCGTTGTAACGAAACAACTGTGTGGATTGCAAAATGACACGGAACTGCCACTGTGACATTTCAGTGACAAGTTGTGGGGCTTAAGATACTTTTGTGTAGTTTATTTGCTATAAATATGCAATGAGAAAGTGTCAGATGTAAAACTTTCGAAACTTATTTTGGAATAGAAAGTTTTAAAATGGGAATGTAATGTCTAAACTATTTTATATTAGAGGTAAAAATGATAATTTAAATCATTGATTAAGTGGCTTAGCCTTTTTTAAAAATCAAATACAAGCAATAAATATCAGTAATCGATTAATATCAATCAAATCACTTAACAAATATCAATACATTATATCAAAGAGTGAGCTAAATGTATAAAACTTTTGAGAGCCTGTTGGTATGAGCATGGATGTAAACGCAGTAATAGCGCAGACAAATAAACTACTTAGACAAATAAAATTTGTTGCATTATTTCGTTACAAAATTGTAATTTTGTGCCGTTTATTTTCTATCAGTGGGCAAAACCCCATCTAAAATACACATTCATCTTTTTTCACACTCTATTATTACCTAGAACTATTATCCTTGCACGTGGTGCTCTGAAAATACAAATCTGAGTTCTGAAAACGCTTACGACCGAGTTCGAGATCCATAATTTTGTTGCTGGGGTAAAGAAAAAGGATGACACTTTTATTAAATGAAAAGTTTCTTCAAAGCAATTTCTTTAGATTTAGTTAGAAACATTCAAAACCAAGCAACTAACATTGGATAGAAAGAGTATTAAAAAGTGCTGTTAACTGATGTCAGTATCAATTTTCACATGAATTCAGTTAAAAGGAATTCAGAACAAAAAATAAAAATCCAAAAAGGTTGTATAAAAAAAACTTTGTATTTCAAAAGTAAACCGCCAATAAGACAGCATAAAGAAAACATCGAACTTCGTATCACTTTCCGAACGATCAGCTCGCGGACGTGACAGAATCAAAGAAAACTGTCAACGAAGAGAACCAAGAGGAAAAAATGACGGTTTAGAACTTCATTGAGTGAAGTGGAGTGAAAAGAATAATGAGTACTGGTGGAGATGTGACAACCAATCATAAAACGGAAAGACTTAATGCCGGAAGAAACGATAAGGCGATTGGATGATCCGCCAGACCAGACAACAATCGGTAGAAATAAAATTTCATGTCAAGAAATCGGACAAGATTTATCGTGTTAGAACTGAGGGAATTTTCATTTTTAGAATGTTATCAACAGCGTTTAAAAAAACCAAAAAATGGGAAAATGTTGTCATTCGGCTGTTTTTATTTTAAACCTAAAAAGGAGAGTTTACTTGTTGCTAGTAAAGTAAAATGTAGTTTTTTATTTGAAAGAGAAATTGATCGGATAATAAGAGAAACTTTTAATATGGTATTACTAGAAAACACTACTTCTTAGTTTGCTATCAAAATATGTATTAAAATAAATGGCCCCGAGCAATAAAAATATTAAAAAATAAAACATTACCCCCCCCCCCCAAAAAAAATAACTAGAGAAGGTGATTTTTCCAAAACTTTCTCGATTACTCTCTAATAATGGTGTTATTCCAAAGAACACCTCACAAAGCAGTGGCATATAATAGTTACGAAATATTAAACTTTGACATAAATTTAGCACTTTTACTGAATCTATCGAGTGACCCTGGTTAAGAAATTTTTGGCGGTTAAATCTTGGCATGCTTTTAATTGTAACAGAAAATCGGATTTTGAGTTTTAGATGCATTTTCCTTAACCGATAAAAATAAAATTTGATGCAAAACTACAATTGTAGTCACAAAATCACATGTCTATTTTAATATATTTAAATCATTGAGTATTTTAGTGTCGTTCTTTGCATGCATCAATACAGATCGACAGATGGTCAGCTCCTTATTGGATTGAGCCCATAATTCATTACATTACAATTATTAAATTTGTGTACTGAATTGTATTTATTTAGCCTTCTTTATTTTGCTGAATATCGTGTTAACTAATACACAAATAACTGAATAGACAGATTTCGGCTGAACAGAGTTTGCTCCAAATTTGATAGGAATTTCCAAATTTGTTGTAAAGATCGTATGCAAGTTTCATCTTTCTAGTTCAAAACGGTTTTGGGTTAACTTTACCACAAACAGATGGAAAGACAATTATAATAACTAGAATGTGTTTTTCGAAATAAGGTAGTTCTGCAACGTGAAGAATCGTCAACATCTCGAGCTTTAATTGTTTGATGATTCTATTACTTTTTCTATACATCGTGTACGAGAAATTAAAACTGAACACATGTATGCAATCCAGAAGAAACCTTGGAGTATGTTAAAACAGTTCTAGTTTCTTGACGGCAAGATGTACTGATTAAATAATGGATTTTAATTTATACGCTGTTTGAATATCTTTTTGGAAGCCACCGCATAATTTTTCTTTCGTAATTTGAACGTTATGAATACATAATACAGTTTGCTAGGTAATCGTTATTGGATTAAGGTGCAATTTTTTTCCATTCTTATTTTTCAATTCAATATTGGTGAAATTTTATCGATTCTACAAATCTAATATTGAAGAAATACTGAAGTAATTGAAGATACTGTAATTGATAATATTGAAGATTCTGTATTACCAATTCCATATTAAAACATTAAAAATTGATTAATCTTTGATTTTATTTTACTAATTTCATTGTGTTAATAAGCAAATTAATTATCATTAATTATCATATGTTTTTACCGACTGATTGAAATATATAAATTTTTATTTTTCTGTGTGTACATATTTCACGTATTCCTCTATTTTAACACATTTTGTTAAAATAGAGGAATACGTTTGTTAAAAAAGAGGAATACGAGTGTTAAAAAAGATGAATACAAGAAATAATGAAAAGACAATATTACCTGTACACTTGAATAATTAGGATTATACTGTAACCCAAACAATATAAACCTAGTGATTAAGTTCAAATATAGGAAAGTAAATAAAATATGCCTGCAGTTTAAGATACTTCTGATTTAGCGAGTATAGATATGTGAGTGTAATGGAACTATGGATACAACAAGAAAACTCTATTTTTAGCTAAAACTTAGTTTTCGAAGAAGTTTCTGGGCTTATATTGAATTTTTGGTAATTAAATTTTCTTCTACAAGTAAATAAATAAATCTGAAGTATTCTACTGAATTAAACGTTTCTTTTTGTATTTTTACTAAATTCTTTTAATGCGTTTAAGTGAGAATTTATTTTGTTTGTTTGTTTTCATGCATATATTCTATCTAGATGTAGTAAATAAAAATTATGTTGTTTGAAAAAAAAGAAAATTTTGTTATCGCAACTAATTAAAATATCATAGAATCGAGAACGAAATGTTAGTCTCAAAAATTTAATTTCTATTTATTATGTCATAAAATTATGAGCAAATTAGCAACTTTGTTCAGTGGCAAGTAAAACGTGATTTACTTCAAATGAATAAATCCCAAATGCGCCGTTTTCTCAATCTTTTCACGATTTTTTTTCTATCATGTGCTCTAACAAAATTAAATCTACTTAAAATATGTTGGTTTTATATTTTGAAATATTTTAAGTATAGAATTAAGCTGACAATCCATACAAAATTCCAGTCTTTTCTAAAGCAAAAGTAAGGCTTAGAAAAATACAATTTAAAAAAGTTAAAAATGTTTTCAAAAAAATGAAAACATGTTGAACATTTTCTTCACTTTCAGTGTTCCGCTGAAATGACAAAAACGAAGAATAATCTTGAGAAACAGCAACAGTTGATCTCAGACATAACAAACATTCTCGATTCAAGGAAATAAATGGAGCTGCATGGCTTGGCAGAATGCCTGGGCCATTTGTTATTGAGAGCAACGGGGGAAAACCTCACAAACACAAGATTTAAGAAAGCAACAGATGAGTATTACAGATGCCAAGAAATAATGAAATATACGATGCTTTGTTTAAAGTAAAAAGCTTAAAAATAACATGGAATAAGAACTTCTCCTTTGTGTCTTATCTGTATGCTTTAGGGGAAGGTATAATGCCTCAAACAAATGTATATATTACGGTAAATGTTGTAAACCGGTGATTATGTATTGTTACAGGTGATTATTGATACTCACCAATAACTTTAACAGGGATTTTGAATAATTGCACATAATCACCAGATTAATTACATTTACCGTAGCATGCGTATAAGTAATGATATTTTTAAACCTAATTTAACAATTTAATTTTATTTAAACAATTAATTTCCTAATTTTTATCTTAACTCATATTAGCTGTATATTGAAATCCCTAAAATGTGAATATTTTATATACCTATATATATTAAGTGTGAAGAAAAAAAAATCGGCCTTTTGAGTTTAGATATTCCTTACTCTAAAAGAAATATGCAAATTTATGTTTTATGTTTATAAGCATATATACGTAGCATTTTAAAATATAATTTAAATATTGATTCATTTCCCAATTTTTATCTTAATTTGGCCCATATTAATTTTATGCCGAAATTGTCTCTTATTTTTTTACCCAATTCCACCTTTTTTTTATTTAATTAGAGTTAAAAGCATTCTATAAAAATGCTTTCTATTGCGTGAAGGAAAAAAATTCTAGTGAAGGGAAAAAATTCTTAATGCTTGCAGCTTTTCTTGAAGGATACTCCCTTATCCTAAGTAGGCACGTGTCAAAGAATCTCATAGAATAAAATCACCGAAAAAATTAGGTCTTTCTTCCTCCTCTATTCTTGTGCCGCAATGCAGGCAGATGTATTTCTGATCGTACTCCCGGGTATAGAATAAATCCCGGGATGAAACAAATCGGTTGAAAATTCACAAGTATCTTCTTTTTGTCCATATTGGTTAAGCATTTATGCTCTAATTATCGCTTTTACTCTCATGCATAATATACCGACTGACCATCAATCTCTCATTGGATTTTGCCAAATCTGTATGTCAAGCAATATCGATACAACTCTTTTCGTTTTGTGTTTTGCACAGCCTGACACAAGCTTCCTTTGGATGAATTTCATATAAAATTTGCTTGAAATCAGTATATTTAGGATATACAGTAAATTTTATCCGTCAAGCTCAAAGCGTTTATGAATTATCGTTTGTTCAGACAGTCAGGCAGCCCACATATCCTCATAATTGAGTTTTTCAGACTCAAGAAGATCCGAAGCTTGGATATTCGTCAAAATACCGAGTTCAAACTTTTTGACGTCTGTAATACTCTTGCTGTTCTATTTCATGAAACAAAAACCGAAAGCGGGCTTGCTTTATTTGATTTGATGAATCAAATCAAAATCCTTTCGTGGAAAATCCTTTATTACTCGGACCACGAAATCGAATCATTGTTACTAGGCCATTAAATGTTTTGACCCATTTAGATAGGGGGAAAAAGCCATCACTGCTTCATCCCTCCATTTAATCAAGAAAAAAGAGACAAATTTAATTTTTAGGACGACTATCTGACATTCATCCAGTTCCACTAACTGTGCTGTTGGAGAAGTCTGCGAATTCCAAAGATATCATTTTTAGGAAGAAAGAGTAGCGCATTAAACTAGTTTCTAGAACTGCCTGCAAGGAAACGGTCTTTATTGAGGTCATACTTTCAAATATTTGAGAAGAACTTTTTACGAAATGCACTTAGAAAGGATGAATTAAAATATAAAAAACTTTTTCATAAGTATAATGACATAAAGCAGAGTATTAAGTTCGAATTGTTTACATTTTAAGGAATATGATTAGGTTCTGGATGAATTCCTTGAAAAACGTTCGAAAATTGTTTCTTTTAATTTTCCATATAAAAAGATTGAAAAAAAAAAAGGAAAAAAGTTTGTTCAACCAAAATACCAATTAAACGATAAGAGTTTTTTTAAAAATCGGAAAAAGGGTCTTGACTAAAAAAGTCACCAGTAAGTTCCAAATGTCATACTGATCTTAGGGTTTAACATGCTTTGATCCAACGCCCTAATTTTAATGTCCATCCTCATGAATTTTCCCATTTTTCTATTTTTAACATGCGAGTCTTGGGATCTGAAACATACCATGCAAATATTTTTAAATTTTAAAATTCTTTTTGTTATTCATATGTTTTCATGTTTTTGTTATTCATGTTTTTTTGCCATTCTTGCCACACATGTTACACATCTGTATATCACAGAGCTTTTAATATTGCATTATCCCGCTTTATCTTCTCTTTAAGAGTAATTGTGTTATCCTTTGGAAGTCTTTGCTACATTTGAAATTGAAAATATCTAATTTTTTTTTATCAGAACCGGCTGTTTTATAAAATTTTAACAACATATCTGGGAAGAAATAAAAATATACACTTGGCACAATATGGTCAAGAATGGCTCTTACTCTAATAAATCCAAAACAATTTGGCCAATAAAAGATATAAAAGAAAATGTCTCTCGTTTAGAGCTTTATCAAATGTTTAGAATTTTATAAATGGCATTAAAAATGTATTACTTATTTTCTGAAACACAAAGGGACCTGCATTTTTCATTCCACGCTTTATTTATTGGAGTTTGATTGATAAGTAACATGAAATTTTAAATTATTTTCTTACTGTGTGTCATTAAAACAACTGTAAAATATTTCTAAATGAAAAGATCATCTATTTTCTGGTTCAGAGACTGCACAAAATATTGAGGAGTTATTATGCAAACTGAAAATTTATATTACTGAAGATTGCATGATGAATTTTGTAAGAAAATTCTATCAAAGGTTAGAATGTGAGTATTTAATGAAAAATAGCGCATAAACATATAAATCGAAATCATAAAAAATGAATGTAACTTCCTAAATGAACTTAAAAGCACAATTCAAACAGTTTTATAAAATCTGTTTAAAAATTAAGATTATCAAATAAATATATAAATATAAAAAAAAATCATACATTCGTAAGAATATCGAATTTTGCAACTTTATCACCTGCCGTATAAGGCTGTTAAATCGATAAAAAATATTATTTTAATGATATTTCTTTAAATACACATATTACTTAGCGTCAAATAAGAATTTGTTTCCATTGAAAAAGATAAAACTTAAAATTATATATGTATTGGAAATCTTTATATGAATCTACAATTACAAGCGCCAATACAATTAATACATATGATATTAAGATATTTCCAATTTAATCATGCCAGAAAAGTTTTAATTTCCGAAATTCATATATTTTTGAATTAATGAATTAATTTTTTTTTCTTGAACTATTTATGAAAGAGGTAGAAAAAATAGTTTTCTAGAACAAATGATTAATAATTTAATTTTGAAATAATTCGAGGCCAAAAGTAAAAAATTACGCATATTTTATGGATACAAGAGCAAAATGTTGAATTTTGCATTAATTTTTATGTTATTTTATATTGATTTTGCATTTTATCATAAAAGAATAATATAATACTTTGCTTTTAATTACAAAATTATTTCAATGAAGTAATAAATAACAAAATACTAAATATTGTTCCATTGATACTGATAAATTATTTAATCCTGAAGCAGTATGATAAATACAATTGCACCATCTGAAAAAGTAAAAAAAAAACACCAGCTGATTTTTAATATTAAATAATCTTTATAAGATACAACTGATTTATTTTAATTATGTAAAAAGATGACAAGCATCATATAAACTTCTTTAATTTGAATCAATACAAGATGTGATAAATTAACTTTAAACGAAAGAAAGAAATTCAAGAATCATATAAGCAGAGATAATTTGCTACAAGTCATTACTTAATTAGGAAATTTTTTATTTTAATAAAACATTTTATTATGAAAAATAGCCCTAATTTAATTTCTTCCAGAATATTTATATCTTACGTTCGAACTGCACAAACAGAGAAAATGCCTTCAGAACTTTTACATATTTCAACCTATTTCATTTCCGTAAAGGCAGCAACTAAAACAAACCTATATCTGTAATGAGTGAGAGTGAAATGATCCTTCTGCTCATTCAACAAACCCATTAAACATATTATTTCCATAATTTCATCCAAATAAAAAATAATCAAGAAAGTGAAATCCGCTACAACTCGAGAGGATAACTGAGCTTGATTTCTGTCTCAAATAAAGCTAACGAATGCATAAAAGAAAGTCGTTTGCAACCTTCGCTGTTGCCATTTTCTATAAAGCAAATTGATTTTCTTACGAAACAGGACTTTATTCTGTTTCCAATTTCGGAGTACAAGATTAGTTTTTGTGCATTTATTTTATGCTGGTAGTGTGGGCGTAAGTGAAAACTGTAGTTAAGCCTCCATTTGAGTTATTTTCTTGGTTTGGGCTTAATGGGGGAAAAGAAAATCTTCCAGCGCTATTTAAAAACTGTCTTTTGTGCAAGGAATATTCGCTTTCCCTAACGAGGACTGCATTAAAAACATTTTTTTAATCTTCATTTAAAAGGAATTCAATTATAAATACAAATTCTTTGACAATTTGTATTCGTTTGAAGTATTATGCAAATAATAAATTCTTTTCTTTTCCCTCTAATTTTTTTCTTTAATAAAGAATAAATTCTAAATTATGAAATAATTCTTAATGAAAAATATTCTTTAGCTAAAAATTTTGTTTTCATTTTTTATTCATTTTTTATATATTAATAAACCGATTTTTTTAATAATTATAAACACATAAAACCCCTGACTTCAGCTACAACATAAAAGATGGTCTGTTTTAATGATCATGAAGATAAGGATCTATGATATTAAGAATTCATAATTGCAATCATGTAATTTTGGGAACAAACAAATGTTGTAAAGAACAAATATTTTTTAAAAATTTGATAACTTATTTTAATTATTTTTTTTTGCTTTCAAATTTAATTTGCTGTCAAATTAAAAAGATAGATTCCATTTTAAAATTTGAATAATTGCTTTTATTTTTAAAGTTTTTTTTATTGATCATTCTAATGTTTGTAAGGGCTGATGGAAATATAACAATTACTTGAGTTCATGTAGGTATTTTAAATACACAGTGGCTCAAAGAATTGAGAATATAACTTACTTTTACTTGATAAATTCAATTTTCATCATAAATAACACAGCATCGAAAATTGCAAAGGTGTTTTTATTTTTTCCCCTAAGAAATGGTTTAATTTAAAGTAAAAATAAAGCAGAATCAACGAAAATCTCATAAACTGAATAGTTTCAGAATGATTTTAAATAAACATACTTAAATTTTGTCCTCAAAAAATTGAGAGTGCACCAAGGAAATTTTTGTATTATCTAGTATACGAAGAAAGTGCCAATATTCAGTTACTTGTCTTTTGGCTTTTATAATGGCCTTTTAATGTCGTGGTACCGATTCTATTAATTTTTGGTTTTACCTGAAGATATTTTACCCCTTTCTTCTTGCAATATTTGATTTAAGTGAGTTTTGTTTATAATTTTGTATTTTTGGATCATTATTACTTGTGAGGCCCACAGATTTTCAGTGACATTGATGTCAGAAGATAGTATTGGATTGTGCAACTGCTTTTTACAATGAAAAAGAAACCCTATTTTGACATTACATGCAATGTATTTTTAGTTGTTGTCCAGCAAAAAAAGGATATCTTTATCTGAACCCAAATTTTTAGCT
This sequence comes from Argiope trifasciata, assembly GCA_026543055.1. NCBI lineage: Eukaryota > Metazoa > Arthropoda > Arachnida > Araneae > Araneidae > Argiope > Argiope trifasciata. The sequence goes on from JAPMOQ010018919.1 coordinate 317,098, forward strand.
TTTTTTTTATTCCTGAGACCGTATGTTTCATCCAACTTACTACAGAAATTTCTCAAATAATCGGCAAAAGTGTAAGGGCTGAAACTATGCGAAAAGCCGTTAGACAAACTGGATATTAAAATCGCAATAAAAGAGAGAAGCCGTTAATCATCTTGCAAATTCAGAATTTGAAGTTTGCAAAAAGTCATCAATTGAGGGCCAATCCAATAACTTTTGGTAGAAAGTAATATTTAGCGATGGAATAAACATTCAAGATATTTGGCAGAGATAGTCGCATCGTATGGATACTGCACCTAATACTGCTTTGAATTCAAAAAAATTTTTTACATCCTATAGCAAGAAACACGGTGGTGACACCGTGTTGATTTGGGGTCGTATGGCTTTATACGGGGAAGGAATTTAGCTCATATAGATGGCATAATAAACCATAAAGTTTGCTGGGATATACTTTGCAGCAATATAATGGGTAATGCTAAAAATCTGGGTTTAGATGCTAATTTCAATTTCCCAGAAGAACAATGATCCCAAAACAAACGTACGTAATGACAAAATGTGGTGTCTTTTTCATTGTAAACAGCAGATACCACACTACCGTAGACAACCGATATCAATGCCATTGAATATCTGTGGGGCAGACACGAAATAGTGGCCCAAAAATACAAAATCCCTTTAAAACAAGTATTGCAAGAAGGAGGGGCTATGAATTTTTCACATATCATAAAAAAATGGGTTGAATAAGTACCATTGCATTTAGAGGTTGCTATAAAAACCAAAGAACATGTAACTAAATATTGGTACTTTCTTTGTACGTGAGATAATACAAAAATTTTCTCGGTGTACTCTCAATTTTTTGAAGCAAAAATTTGCGTGCGTTTATTTAAAATGCTTCTGGAATTTTTTAATTTAGAAATTTTTTGCTGATTCTACTTTAATTTTAATTTAAATCATATTATTTGTTATGTGTAAAAATAAAAACAAGTTTGTATTTCTTTGTACTGTGTTATTTATATTGAAAGGCGGAATTATCAATTAAAAGTAAGATGTTCCCTCAATTGTTTGAATCAATGTAAATGATAATAATGTGAATAAATATAATAACAGATAAATAATTACAAACATCAATAAATAATGTCGAGTCTTCTCAACCATATAAGTTACATGATTCTAAATAAATAAAATAATCTTTTCCAGTAATTCTATTTATTTTATTAAAATAATAATTTTCTAAGAATCAATGCCTTATTCAAATGCCATAAATAATGCTGAATCTTCTCAACCATCGAACTTACAGGATTATAATTAAATAATATTTTTTTCCGCAATACGATTTATTTTCTTAAGATAATATTTTTTTAAGAACCAATATCTTATTTAAATGCTATATTCACTAATACACTAACAATTTTTAGATATTTTATACCACAGAATACCATACCAACTTGTTATATGTTAAATATGCAGAATACTTTTCCAGATACAGATTAATAGGGCACTTCTTCAGAATATATAAGATTGTGGACTTTACCCCTGTAAGCATTTAATTTTAATTTATAAATTTGAAACATAATTATTCGCTGTATTAGGATAATTTAAAAAATATATCGAAACGCTTTTACAGTTTTTACTGTTAAATATCAAATTCTTTAGTTCATTTACTTTATACTAATATAATTTATTCAAATCTTTAAGTTATTTGTCAATATTAATAATAATATCTAATAATCCCTTATTAAAACTATAAAATAAATAAAATTTAAAACTTTTATGTAATTTATGAAAACTATTCACTAATGTTTTTTGATAAAAGTAAATTATTTTAAATAGAATACATTTGTACGTATGATATATGGACCAAAACAACGGACTAAATTTTTATAAAAATAAATAGAAATAATACCTCTTAAAATTCTTGTCATCGATATCTGTAAAAAGACGAAGTATGGCTTAATACTAGTTAAAGTTTTGTTTTAGAATACGTCACATAACTAAATAAGGTATAACAGAGTTGTGGATATTTGGAACTATCTGACTCAAAGAATTCAGTAAAGTACGAAACTATGTTTTATGATGTAAAAAGTCTTTTTCAGAAACGAAGCCAACAATAACTTGGATTAAATATAAAATATTTTAAATAAGTTTCCGATTTCTGTGAATAACGAGATTATTTTCTAAATGTATTTGAATTCTTCTTCAAACGCTAGGGCTTTATTAGTTTAATTTTAGATCTATTGATGTTAAATTTTTAGTTTTGTTTATAATTGAGTGCATGGATAGAGAGTTGAAGGTAAAAGAAGGCCCAACATTGTTTTTAGGCACTTTTATTTAAAGTGAATTCTCTTAGAGTAAAAATGGAATCTTGGGAAAAAAAATGTTGTCTGATTTCTTGATTTTTTAGAATTTTAAAATCTTATATGCATTTTGTTCTTAATGACCATACTCTACTTTAATACCTTCAGAACTAAGTTTTTAATTAATTGATTTGCGACGTCAAAAACTGATTCCAGCGATACAGCCAGACTATTAGTGAATTTGAGAATATGGATTTCTATGTTTCTTAATAATTATATGGATGAATTTCTAAATTAAAAGCAAGAAATAATCAAAATAAATAATAACTTTTAAATATTTTAATAAAAGTTTCTAAAAATCTTTTAATTAAACGAATGCTTTTGTAAATATAATATAAAACATTCAAGCGATTATGCTTGTAAATGTCATATGAAGCAAATATTATACTGTGTGTTGTATTAATAATCGCAAGGTGTTATACGATGATGCATTCATTGACCTATTTCATCATGCTTAGTAGATTTCAATATTAATTAAGCGTCGGACATTTTATCAATGTCACGTGATGAGTTTATTTTATTAAAATTGTAGATGATTCTTATTCTGAGATTTATATTCCTTTTAAATAATTACACCACAAAAATGAAGTTCATGAATTAAAAACAGATTAGATTGAAACTTCATTTGTTTGTTAAAGGCGAAAAAATCTTGATATTTTCGATATTTTGAATCATTTTTAAAAAAGTTTTATGATTGAATCTTATTGAAAAAAGGAGTATTAAATTTCATACGCATGGCAGGGTTTCTTCGGAGAAAATACAGACATAGCTAACTGAAATCATATCATTATTATTTTTATGATTAATGAAATAATTCAGCTATTACTGATATGCATTTGATAATTCTTTTTTAGTGTCACGACCAAGAATTTATGTTGTTCAAATGATTGAATTCAAATGAACATTATGTTGTTCAATGTTTTGGAATGCGATAAAATATAATTAAGAAACGATTTAATTTTGTTATTTCCTGTGTATTATGAATACAATATTTTTTTCTGATCAAGCAACAAAATACTGCAGATATTCTTATCATTTTTATAGGATGTCGAAAATCGAGAGATCTTAAAAACACACATTTGTGCCAGAGAGATATACCATAATTCTGAAAGGAAAATCATTCTATTATTTCTTTTTCTTTTGCTCTTAAATTGCCCGGAAGTAAAAGCGCCATTTTACGACTCAAGCATCAATATGAAAAGAAACCATTTTTTGCCATAAAATGTGACTCCTCGAGTTCTTCTTGTGTTGTCGCGATTCAAATAAAATATTCTCTCAAAATAGGTAATAAGACAGAGACTTAAGCCTTTTATGACTCATTCTTGAATGCTGCAACTGAAAGATAAATTTTCTAGCACATGAGAAAGTAGAGGATTTTGTTTGAAGTGCTGATTTAATTGTGTCAAAAAGCCTCTCAGTTTTGAATTATAAATCTTAAAACGTACGTGACACAAAAACTGAATTGATGATTCTTTTTATTATTGAAAAATTCGGAATAGCCTTAACGGGGAATTATGTCTAAACTATTGAAAAAAGAACTAAAGATATATTACTTTTGTTAAACGATAATAATAGAATAAATTTATTTTAAGCCTCCAATGTTTAATGTTAAAAAAATGCACTTATCTAAGTCAAGAATCATAAAAACGAGAAGAAGTATTTTGAAACTGAAACAGTATACTTCTTTCCTTTTTTATGAATTGTATTTAAACAGAATGTGGAAATGTTAATTTCATAAATAAATGTTTATATCTTCAGTAAAATGTAATCAAATAATTTTTAATAATTTAAAATAGACATTATTTCATATTTTCTATCTGTATTGATTTCAAATCCATTTTTATTTTAAAAAAGAACCAAAATGGATTAAATATTACAAAAATTATTGAAATATTTAGAATTGTGATTTAAAAAATTGGAACTATAATAAAGAATATAATTTCTGAGCATTTATTAAAAATTAACTGTATATGTCAAATATACATGCAAGTTTTAGAAATATATAAGAATTAATTTTAATTGAAAAGAAATAATTTACACACTATTGAAATTAAATTTTAAAATAATGCTAAATAATATAATATTAAATATACTTTTATGCAGGCTTAAAAAAAGTGAGCAGCTTTTATACTGGCGCACATTTAAAAGTTAAACAGTAATCAACAAGTTTAAAATTTGGGAATACATAGAAGAGAATGTACTTTAAAAATATTTTCTAAATAGATATATGTCAATTCACAAGTGCTATTAAATAATTTTCAAACACTTGCATTAAAAAAATTAATGTGAACTATATGAAAATAAATTTTTAACATAATACTAAGGTGATCATTTTATTCAAATAAAAAAAGAAGATATAACCATTTGAGAGAAATAATGATATAATTTCGGAAGAAATGTAACAGAATAATGTTTGAAGTTGCCATTAAAAATTGTAAAATATAATGATAATAAATTCAATCCTTAAATACTTTCGAGTCGCATGAAAGCTGTAAAAACATCATATTAAAATGTTCAAATTTTAACTGTTTTACTAAACAAGATTTCGTTCTTTCTGTGAAGACAAGAATAAGACACTGAACTCATTTTCATTTGTGGATACGCAGACTAAATTCTAATAACTCCTTTCTACTTTCTCGTATATAGAATATAGGTCAAAAAAATTAGAGCTGGAGATGTTGATGTCCAGTTATTTTTCAATAATGGCTATCTGTGGCAAAGTTAATTCACAAACATTTTGAGTAAGATAGTCGATATGTGATTTATACATCAAATGTATAGATTTCTATCAAATTTTGTGGCAAATCTATTCAAGAGAAATCTGTCTGTCCGGCTGTTTGAATATAAATTAACATTATAATTACAAAACAAAGAGAACTGAATAAAATTAATTGGTTAATTGGTTTTAACATCTATACTAAAGATATCTATCAAATTGTGAGCCAAATGCAATGGTTTGACAGTCTGTCTGTCTGTACTTTCTCTTGCAGTTCTGCGTCAAATTTTTGTTTCAATTGGTGGGGAAAACGCATACAAATTCGAGTTTCCCATTATTATTTACTGCATGACTACGATGAATGGTGAAAACTTTCGTTAAGGAGCGCCCAATAGATTCATTAAAAATTCTAAATTCACTTCAAAGATAAATATTTCATACTTATTTTAAGCCAAGATAAAAAAAAAAGATTTTAGAAAAGATCAAAGAAAGTTACATGGAGACCATTACTACTAGTTTCATTACTTTCTTATAATATGTTATTTCTCCAACTCATAAAACCAAGGGTGCTTTTTGAAACAATTTCCTCATAGAAAGAAATTTTTTTTAATTCCAACTCTCCGTATTCGGTGTTAGGAGTATTAGTTATTTTCTCTGATCCTAGCAACCCAAATTCTTGTCACTCGATTGCAAAAAGTAATCTCAAAATAATTGGCACACTTTCCTTCGAAGATTATCCGAGGCTTGGATCTGCTCTGGAAACTGACACGATTAAGAGATCATTTAGGTTCCTGACGAAGGCAATAGAGTGTTTCCAAAAAGTAAATGATACTTATTTGATGTAAGATACGAATAATATTATTTGTTCGTGAGACTATTTCCTAACGGAAAAATACAGGATTCGACAAAAAGATATTTTTATTTTTCGAGAATATATGCTTGTTAGAAATAATAAATGTTGCAATATGCGAATACCATTACACTAATGAAATAACAAAGTTAATAGAAAATTTTGGAAATATCTCGTTTTACGAGCTATGTTACTTTAAAGAATAAACTAGCTCACTTACAATAAAATGTTTTATATATTCTTATACGATTTAGTTTCGAATTTTCATTTCTATTCGAATCAAATACTGTGATTATATACTATTCAGTTAAATCCTCATTTTTCTTTTCTACTATTATGTAAATTTTAAATGAACAATTTTAAAATTTAGTTTAAAACAAATTTAATAAAAAAGGTTTTTAAAAATACACTTTTATTAGTATAATATATTTTAATTAATATACTTTTTGTACTAAAAAGTATAAATGTTTTCAATTAACTTATGATTAATTGAAATTAACTAGAATTAACTTGAAATTTCGAAGAAAACTTGCAATTTTAAATAAATCTTGAAGGACTTTTCAAATGCAGCAACATGACAAAAAAGTTAACAGTAAAATTTCAGAAGTTTATCTGTTTGAAAGATTTCAAAATGCTTGATGATCTTTAAAAATGGGTATTTTTCAGAATTCACTGCATTTATTGAAGAATTTCACTAGTTAGAATCCAACTTACTTTTAATTATTTTGTTAGTAACTCTAATAGAATTCATAAGCAAGGTAATTAGTATTTCATAAGTACATTGTTAAAACTTTCATGTATTGTTAAGTTGAAATCATGCATTGAATTACAGAATTTTTAACATTGAAATTTGCTACTAAGTGAAAAAAGTCATGAAATTAAAAAAGCCCGGTATGATAGAGATACTTTTAATTATTTCATTTTTCTCTTAAACGGAATGAAATAACAATCTAAAAAAGGCCTTATCTTCTGGATATTTTCATCAATCTGCAGGTCAATATAGGCAAAGAAATCCGTCTAGGGAGATCTCATTACTCAAAGAAAATATCTATTAATTTGTTTTTCAGGAATTCATGCTCATGTTGTGTATGTGAAGTATGTTGTGAAAATTTAATACTAAAGTCTATCATATTTATCTTTAGATATCACCGAACATCAAAAGGCATTTTTACAGCATAATAAGTTTTTCTGTTTCTTTGGTGTTTATTTAAATCTCTCTGCATTCTCTGTGTTCCAATTTTTTTTCATTTTCCAATTAAGGCATATTTAAATTTTAACGTACCTATTTTATTACCCAAATTTTATAGCCGCTTATAGGTCACTTACAGATTATAGGCCTCTTTTCAGGGCTTATACTAAAAGAGAAGATGTGCTTGTCTATTTATTTTTTCTATTAAGAATATCTTATATTTGAGTACCACAGATTAACTAGCAATGCTTGTAGTAAGAAATTTCAATCACATAGTAAAAATTTCCAAGAAATAAAAAAATAATATTTGGAACACATCTTAGATATAACTATATGGTAGTATTAAAGAATAATTTTAGCTAAAATCTTCATGGATACTCAAATCAAATTTAATAATTAAAAACAGATCGGAAAAATAGCAATCCATTAACAGAGAAAAGAAATAATAAAAACGAAATTTAAAAAATACATAAAAAGTATTTGCAAAAACCTTAACTTAATCATAAAGGCAGAATATAAAGAATTCGTTTGAGGAAAAAATTATAAAAATTAAAGACCTCAACTAACTGATCTTTGTTAAAATCCACATTAAATAATATAAATAAAATAAGTTTGAAATTCCATAATTAATTTTATTTATTCTTAGATTTATTTCTAAACATTTCACATTATTCGATTTAAGCATTAAAAAAAGTTTCTGAGCTGTCTAATGTCATAACATACTTGCATCCAAAAATAACTCAGTGATGTAGTTATGTATGTATTATGAAAGGGGTGTAGGTATTTTTTAATTTTAAACTTCGTCCAGAATTACAGACTGTGCTCTTCACCTATATTATAAATGCCTACTTGGTGCAATTTGGTCAGCATTACAGTGCTACAATTACCAGATTCCTTGCCTATAGAATCCCCTATTAAACTATTTCCTAATATTGTATAACTGGCCATTTTTGATTATGAATTCGTAAACTAAAAATGCAAGCATTCTGTCACCGGTTATCACTTTGAATCTCACAGTAATATTCCAGACCAACCTGTACTCTGGTCTGACCCACCCTGACCGAACAAATTTTGTACTAATGGACTGGGTTTTTTTTTCAAACGAAGAATTCAGGATGCAAAGCAAGGGCATCCTTAGTGATAACATGATTTACAGCCTGCCCTCTTCGCTGGAAACAGAAAATGGCCCATTAGTATAAATTTTAATATCCTGATTTGGTCGGCCTCTCAGTGAAAGGGTTAAAGTGTGAGATTACTGATGCTTTACTGTGTTTTAAATATAAAATTGAACTGTGATCATCTACATAATTCAAAACAGAGTGTAAAGATACATCTAATAATAGGTTTCGAAGTATTTTTCGCTTTTCGAACTGAAGCTTTTTTTTTATCCTCCACTAGCTGGTACCCTGCGCTTTACTGCCTCAGAAGAAAAAAACCTTGAAAACATCGTTCGGAATTTGAAATAGTTATTTTGTTTCATTAAGAATGTTATTTATTTTCTTGTCGGCAATGAATACATTCATTGAAATTGAAGCATATATAAAAGAGAAGCATCAATAGTATTTATTCTATTTTTATTATTCCATCCTGCAAACAAATATTCATTTTTATATAATAGATTAATGTATTCTTTTAGAATCGTAATGCTTGATATTTGAGAATTGTAAGAAAAATTATTTTGTTCCTTTCGTGATTCATTTAATATTTGTTCAGAGCTCTTAAGATTAATGTTAGAAAATAGGATTAAAATATTTTTTAAATTGTTGAAACGCATAAAATATATTTATGTCATAAATTTAGTGATATCATCGAATTAATAATTTTTTAAAAGTTAAAATAATACAAAAAAATTGTGTACTCTAATATTTCCGGAAGACAATACAAAAACACTAAAATTTTATTAAATTTTTAATTAAAATTTTATAGCTTAAATTTAGAACCTTTACTAAATCTGTTGTGTCTCCTTTGTAAGTTATTTTGACTATAATACTTGATTAATACATATGAATATAGAACCGAAAATATTTTTTATATATTAGATAATTCTATTATGCCTATAAGCATCCCGTAAGTGCAAGTAATAAAGAGTCAAAGTTTCATCGGAATCGGATTAGTGGCCCGGCAGTGCTTAAGAGACATACAGACAAACTTTCCTTTTTATTCATATAGATTATTAAACTCTAAATATTTATCACAATGGCTGCAAGACGAATGGCTGTTCCAAATAATCGATTTTATGTTCCAACTGAAAAGAAGTACCAATACCGTGTCTTGTTGGACAAATACCTCGGTCCTTTTCATCAATAACCCTGTGCGTCTGGGACCACATTAGTTAGAGGTGCTTTTCAACTAATGACACTTCCTGGAAGGTCTGGAGACAGGCGGGCGCCCGGCTTTGGGACCTTTCACTCTGATCAATATGGATCCATGCGGGGCGGAGAAGGTGGGTAGGGCCGTGAAGAAGGCGCCTAAATTTTATACGTGTCGCTGAGAAGTATGAGACAAGGCGGAAGGTGGATAGCTAAAGTCTAACATGAATTAAAATGTATTTGGAGTCAAGAGAAAACTTTAGACCTATAAGAAAGCCGGATAAAGTAATTTTTTCTCATGACCAAGGTTATTTAATAAAGGTACTTACTCGATGCATTTTTTTATGGCATCCAACTACGTTAAAAGCACTGGTTATCGACCACATTGGCGATTTTTTAAAATTCTTATTAGTTCTTATCTTTCAGACTTTTCTTCCCCAAACAGTTTTTTTTTTCTAAAAAAACGAAGGTTGGTCCTATCATCTAGGGTCACATATTTTTCAATTAAAATTTGTCTTTAGATAAGTTTTCTCAAAACTTTAATTTTCCTAAAAATTCTCTACCGTTAACATGCTATCCCCAAAATTAATAGAGTTATTTACATAAAAATTTCAGCGTGTGCTTTAAATAACATGGGTAATGAAATGAACCAAAAGTTTTATAGTTGGTGAAATACTTTTTTATTCATAGGTCATTTTTTTTAGAAAAATGAAGTTGTAAAAATATGGTACAAATGCATAAATGAGCATATTTTTATCCATAACTTCATTGCATCTCAAAATGTTTCTTAGATTTTGGTTCATTTCATTCATTATTGTATTCCATAACTTGTGTGCAAAGAAAAAGAGGATTGCTGCATTACAATTTTGAGTAGAGTATAGACCATTTTGGTTAAATTGATTAAAATTTACAACAATTTTTTCCATTTCTCAAAATACTTTCAAATAATTGCTTTTGTATTTATAGTGTTTATTATTAACAATACATATAAAAACCATAAATAGCTACTAAAAATCAAATTTTCAATATTTTTCCTCGAACGTTGTTGGATTCTTTAACTTCCAAAAGGAAAGGCTTTTCGAAGTTAAAAATATATTTTTCCCTTTTTCGTTTTAAAACACAATGCAAAATTTATTTTTGTTATTTTTATGAATCTTCTGGTTCAGACTTTTATCAAACAAAGATATTTTTGGACATTATGTCTGTATCTCAATTTGTCTGTAAGTTCATAGATATACCTTAACATTCTGGTGAAAATTTAACATGGGGGGCGTTTTAGTTAAAACATTTGATTACCATGACTACCCAATAATGAATATTTTGGGAATTATGAATAAGTTTCTCGGTTTACCTGTAAAAATTCATTAATTTATCCTAGTTTTCTGGATGAAATTTAACATGAGGATCTTTAAAAATTTAGATTCTCATGACTTTCCAATAAAGAATCGATTCGAATCAAGATTCTATTGATAAATTTGCATCTCTCTCCTTCTAAGAGCTTAAGGATATCTGAAAATGTTTTGAGGCAAATAGAGATTTTACCTATCTCTGTTAATACTAAAAATAAAAGAGAATTGGTGTCTGTGTATGCAAATTGGAAATGCATAGAATAGACGCCGGTAGGGTCAAAAATCCATATAGGTTTCTTTTTACTGTATGGCGAATGTATACTTAAAATATGGTGTGTAAAGTAAGTGAATGATAATGTCTAAGAGGAAACAACCCCATTAGCTATATTTTTTACAATTTATTTATTTATTTTGATCTCAGTTATTAGCATTTAATATACATGGTGTCACTGTCATTATGGGCGACATTTAACGTATAAATGGATGCCAAAATTAATATTGGTTCAAAGCGTTTAACGTTTATCACTTGAACACAAAAGTTTTTCAATAATTGCGAGAAAACTAGGCAGCTGAATTTACACATATTAAATAATTTATTTTATAACTCATTTATTGAGTCGCATAATAGCTATTAAAATACTTTTATTTAAAGATAAACGAAAAAAAACTTTAAAAAAATTGTTATTTATTTTGATTTGGGAATTTTTCTACGCAGGTAGTGCACATTTTGTGGCGTCGATTATTTTACATTGCCCTATGGTACGCAAGATATATCAATAGGCTTATTTTTTATATTTTACATTCACTATCGGACGATTGCCCATACTTTATATCATCTACGGGACGTTACTCAAAGTATATTAATAGGACATTAAGAACAAAATCTTTGAAATTCCTTGAAGAGGTAATCTGTGGGATATTTAATTACATGACAGAACTTCACCAGGGGGCACTTCAACTACCAATATGGCGATTGATTTCTGCCACTTTTTGGGGTATAATAATGGTGTGGGAGTTGATTCTGTCCTGCTGATAACGAAACTATGTCTTACGGGAGAACCTATATCATGGCTGATATAGATATAGTTCGATCAAATACTCTAATGATGTCAAGTTCATTATTTTTTTTCTTATGTTTTAGGGCTAAAGTATTTAACTTCTGGTTAATCAACCAATAGGTAGTAAAAATCTTTATTTCTATCAAATAAGACATTACAGATGGATTGTTTTTTAGTGACTGAAATAATAGGTTACCCCACGAGCATCTGAAGCTGGCCAAAAAAATTTATTCCACCATAATTTAAAAATAGAAAATATTATTTATTATACTTCTAAAAATGCCCTTTTATACAGTTTTGAAAAAATTATCAAACGGTATTTGTGAAGTTGAGAAAGGAATTTTTTCATGGAAATTCCATAAGCTCACATTTAAAAATTAGATAAAATTATATATATAAAAAGATCTTTCTGGGAATTTTATTTACAAATCTTTTTTTAAGGAGAAGAAAAAATATCAAAATTATGATACACTAGAATTCTACACAAAAGACTTGGATGTAATTTTTGATTTCGATACCCAAAGCAATTTTGAAATTTATTGCTTTTTCTTAATTGCATTCTCTTTTTCTTCCGGTATCTTAGTACGATTCAACTTATTTAAATTTTGTAATATTAGCTCTCATTCTCAGAAGGGCTTTTGCATCCCTTTGGAATGTTTGAGAAAAAGTTTTTAAATTAAGTGGTTGATAAGGAAGTGAAATTATCATAACAAGTTATTTATCAAATAGTGGTTTCATTTTAAAATTTTACATGCTGGTTTCAAATCTTATTATATTATGAAGAATTAAATTTACTTTATACTAGAAAGTTAATACCAGTAATCGAGAAGAATTTTTTAAATACGCTTTGATTCACAAGAATTTGCATCGTATAATTATTGGATGAAAGAAACTGAAATCGTGGAATATAAAAGAATTATTTTTATATCAAGATATAAATTGCTTTTGCGATAGTGTGGCTATAATTTAAATTTCATGACGCCTCTCAAACACAAAAATGCAATTTACTTACTGAATGCGATCTGATATTTTGCAGATGGATGTTGTTAATCTGTTTTTTTTGTTACTAAGAATAGTCCTTTAGTATAATTACCAAAACAATCTTTAAATATTAAAAGTGATATCATTTAGAAAATTAATGGATGTTAGAAATTTTTCAGCTTAATGAACTGTTATTACAAAAACAACATTTAAAATTCTAATGTTAGGTACACAAAATAAATATTAATATAAAATACTATTTACATAAATGATTTTTTAGACTTAATGAACTGTTATTACAAAAGCAAATATTTAGAAATCTGATGTCAGGACACGAAATAAATATCAATCAATGTAAATTGCAATAATTTTTACACGTATGATTATTTTAAGCTCAGTATTCTATTATTTTAACTCAGAAACCATCGAAGGCTCTGATTTGAAGGTAACAAAATGCATTAATTATCGTTCTTTATTTACTGAAGTTATTTTTTCTTAAAATTGAACTTTCTAAAAATTTTGAAATTTAAAAAAGATCTTCATTTTAAATAAATGTAAAACTGAAATTGATAAAAGTCAATTTGAAGTTTTTATGCGTAAGTATAAATTTCGGCGAATAGACATCAGATTGATTACCATTTTTAGCACATTTAGCAGATCACTTAAAACTTTAACACAAAGTTAAACAATTCGTAAGAAACTCAAATTGAAATTAGCCTATAAACATAAGCTACACTAATTTTATCCCAATTCTGTATTTTATATTTCAGAAATGAAAGCGAATTGAATGATGAAGTAATGATTACTAAATTAAAGCTTTTCTTTGAAAATTATTACTTATCATACAGAATAAAAACAACCAATACTTTTTTTATAATTATTCAATTTTAATTCCAGAGTAAATCAGAATATTACGATGGTAATTTGTTAAGTAAAGATTTAAAAAGAATGCCATTTATTTTGCTCTCTATGAGGATCGGCCATTAGCAAATTAATAGAAACTTTGAATCATGGTTAGGTCCACATTTCTAATTACAATTTAGTTTCCACTGTTAGAGAGGGAAGTTAAAAAAAACCTTTCTTTTACTGATCTGCATTAGTAAAGAAACATGCACTGCTCCTGTAGTGACATTCAGAAGATAATCATTCAACTACTGCTTAATTGTGTAGATTATATAGAAGTTATTCAAAAATATTTAGTTATGTAGACTAGAAGGTAGTTATCCAAATACTAATTCATTAGGTAGGCTAGAAGGTTATTCAAATTCAAGGAATCTAAGTGACTACTGATAAGAGTCAAACTGATCCGCAGGAAATTGTTCAAGACTCCATGGTTCAAGTCATTATTTTAATAAAGTGGATTAATCATTTAAAAAGTAATGTAAGAATGTCACATTTAACAACTGTTTGAAAAGTACTCAATTTTTAGCTGTATGAAATTTTTTCCACTTATGAAAACAATATCAATTAAGCAAGATTTTTTTTTTCATTTTTTAATGCAAAGGCCTTTTTAACTAATTCAAATATTGAAATTTAAAAATATATAAGCAATGACAATATCAGAGTTTATTTAGTTAATAAAATACTCTTTAAACCACAAGAAGTTTATTTTAAAATAGTGTATATAATAAATATGACCATTGTTTCCGGCCATAGAAGTTATAGCACTCAGATTAATTTTTTTTCTCAAAATCAAATGATTTAGTGATTAAATTAACAACTATGAATTAATAATAAATTCTTATAATCAGTAAAGCGAATAGTAAGTGAAAATTAAAGAAGAATGTAAAGCTTTAATGATAATAAAAATCTTTCCAAATCAATTTTATGTCAAACAGACAATTTATTTTCAAATTATTAAGATTTAATTATAACCACAAAAATATGTCAGCGCTAGGACTCTTGTTTTCAACCATAGGAATCTCAAGATCTGGAAATAAAGTTTTTTCTACTATATAAATAAAATGATTCATGAAACTAAATTAAATACAGTAATTATTTTATTATTCAAAAAAAAAAAGACAGCGTTGTGAAATATATAGCTTTCAGTCGAAGAAACACAATTTTCCTCAGCAAGCGCTATAAGATTTAGGCTTAGTATCTGGATACTTGAGAAGAAAATCCATTCTTCTAGCACCGGCGTCAAACAACTCTTCTCCGACTTCGTCCTGAAAGTCCTTCAAGAGACCTTGTCGGAGAAATACTTTGTCCTTCTCTATGTTCTCCAGTTTTGTCTTTCTTTTCGCTTTCTCGGTCCGTGCATAGTTTTCTGTTCTAACTCTCCATTTTTTTAATACTTTTTGATGAACAGTTATTTAGAAATTCTCTCCCGCTTTTTATCACCAGTAGGAATTAGAATTTATTATAGAACATGAGAAAAACAAATATGTTTAGTAGCGGATATTGATCGAAGAAGAATTCTTCGGGTAATCCAAGATCGTGGTATCAGTCGATATAGAGAATGTAATGGGATGTATGAAGGACTTGTTTAAAGGCGTAGGCGCATATTTTATTCAAGGAAGACAAGCTTTGTGTTTAACGCTATTGATTTTTTGCTCTTTCCTTTTGTTGGGAGGGTGTTCTGATGCAAATTAAATGTCGTTCGATGAAATCGAATTCTTTGTGGATGTCTCCAACAGAATAAAGAGTTAGTTTAAAATATCAGCTAACAAAGAGATGGAATTAAGATTTTAGAATGGAATATGTATTGAATAGCTTTAAGATGTTTCTGACAGTTTTGTGGAAAATTAATTGTATGTCGCTCAATTGCTCCGAGTACTTTTTCTTCCTAGTTTTGAAAGAAATTAATCTATTGTGTATGAAGAATATATTAATTCTGAAAGAAAAAGCAGACAAAGAAATATATGTAGTTCTATTTGCATATTCTTGAATTTAAAAAAAAAGATAAGCAAAAAACTGCTTATAAGATTGAAAAAAATTTCAAAAGGACATAATTTTAATAAAGAAAATGAAAAAGTTAATTTGAAAAATGAGAATCATTTGGTAAAAAAAAATTACCTGAAAAAATCTGTAGAATTTTTTTAATTTTGTGTATTATGTTTATGCAGAAACTAATTGATACTACTTATTTCGAAATAAAAACTAAATTATTTAAATTAGCGCTTTATATGTGAAGAAATAAACTTTATGAGTAGAAAATTCACAGAACAACTTATATTACTGTGCTTATTTGGCGATAAGATTTGTCTTTCCATAGATTAAATAATTAGGTTTATTACAGCTCGAAACGAGTAAAAGTATAACTGGTGATGGAACAGTAACACAATTACATATTTGAGTATATTGCTTTACAACTTAAAATTTATGATGCTAGGATGAATGTCTAAGATTAAGTTTAACGTTAAGATGATTTATCAAATATTTTTCGGAAGCAAACATTTTAGGACTCATTTACAATAGTAAGTGAACAACGGTAGATTGACCTGACCGACTTTGAGTACTAAATAAATTTATTGACAACAGACTTTAAAAAAGAAAACAATAAAAATAAAATAATTTTACTTTTTGTGTTTTGTAATTAGGTTTCTTGGCATTTTAAATGTTTCAGTAAGATTTCATATCGATTTTTAAAATTTAATGCATACACTAAATTGTTGAAAAAATTAGAAATTTCAATTTCTGAATTCAAAAATTTATTTTCAAAGTAATTTTTACTTAATTTATAATGCCCAAAGCTAGTATTTATTATTCTTTTTTAATGTTCTTCGTATTCAACATTTGTTTAAATACATTACAAAATACAATTCTATAAGAAATCTGGTTGAAGTTCTTTGTTAAAGTACAAACTATTTTTTCATTGATTTTCAAATGCTTTTAAGAAGAGGAAGAAAAAGCTAATGTTAATATTATCAATTACTACTTAAATCTTCATTTCTTACATCTGGATCTTAAATTTAATGCCTTATATTTGCTTTTGCTGTCGACTTTTATGAGAGTGATCATCCATCACTGTCAAAGTCAACGCGTCTGAAAGAATTTTTCACTAATTTTTTATTTGATTGACTTTGGCAGTTTTATACAGCAATTTTTTTTAAATACGAAAAAAATAAGAAAATAAACTAAGGATGCTATTTTTACATTATCCAAGGCTCTCCGTCAAATTTGTTTTACACATACAGTTTTAATTATAAATTTTTCTTGTGTGTTATAAACTTTTTATCTTTCAGAAGCTTATAGTTACTTTATTTAAGTTTTAATTTTTTATAGTTACAGTTATATAGTTATAGTTATCTTATTTAGCTTTTAATTAGTAATTTTTTAACTGCATGAATTTTGCTTTAAAAGGATTAAGGAACTTTGAGAAATATACATTGTATACATTGAATGTTTTTTTTTCTTTTTCAAAAAATATAAATATAAATGCAAAAATTGTGAAAAGAATATTATAATTTACAAGTATTTTAATTTGATTTCAAAGCTTTAATTTGGACTGTAAGAATTAAAGACTAATATTCAAAATGTATTTGCTAACAATAAATTAAGGTAAAAAATCCACATATTACAATACAAAGAACTTTAAATTTTGTTAATTTAATCAAATATTTAAAACTATTATTTTCTGCAATTGATTGAAAACTTATAGAAAAAAAACTTTGAAAAAAATTATTTTGCTCTACAAAATTTAACATTGGATCAAAATTAAAAGCATTTTATTAGAGGCAATACAATCTAAAAATAATTCTGAAGCTGCTCGTTTTAAATCATCGATGGCTATTCAAAATGTAATTGGCAAAATTATTATTAGTACAAGAGAAACTTTTGCAAAAACGTTGTAGGAAATAATTTTAGTAAGAATTCTTGAAATTAAGGAAATAAACTTAACATAAAATAATTCAACCACATTTATTCAAGGTTTAGTTCATTTGAATGCATTTTTAGTTTTTCATTTATTCTTTGATTCATATTAGTTTCTTTCTAGTCTTGTATTACAATAGAGCAAGTAAGAATTATAAAATTAAAATAAACATTTTTTGACAATGAATAAACCTTACGTCAAGAACTGAATTATAGAGTCATGCTTCACAATTTGAAGCTAAAGTCTTATGGTAACATTGGTAAATGTGAAAATATCCTAGAAAGATCTCAATGCTTTGGTCACCAAGAGTCTCAAGTGGAAACAGAGTCATTTCATCTTCATTTAACCGCTTAATGCTTACGAATTTCTCTGCCATATTTCATCACTCGAACAAGAAATCCTGATTTGGTACTGATAAATAGTGAAATGAATTAAAAATATTTCAATGGATTAATATCCAATATACTAGAAAGAATGCAAAATATATGTGCATTTATTACATGTATTTATTGAGGCGTTAACTTCTTGATCGTGCAGACATTTCAGTGATCTATGTTTATGAATAGGATTGATATACATTTGTTAAATGAAAATTTGATGATGACCCATAATTGTCGTTAAAATCGTTAATAGTCTATATCAGGAATAATAAATATCCATATAAGAGACTTAAACGACGGTCCGTTTGTAAAGAAGTGAAATATTGTTTTCTGTAAGATTTCTGAATAGAATAGGGCCCATTTTCATAAAGTAGGGCAAAATTAGTGTTACAATCAGCTTTAAGCATTGCGGAAATTTCCACTCGAAAGTTATACAGTATAAATTATTCTTTCAGCCTGATGTTATTTAAGAAATCATTCAGGCTTAACTCTCAGCCTTCTCTTTGGTATCTCCTACACCAGGAATCTTAGATAAGAATTCCAAGTAAGATTGTTAAATGTATTTGAAATCTGGTTCTTCAATATTAGACAGCAAATGTACTGAATGTCTTAAATCTTCCTAAATTTCCAGCTTTTCTTTTTTTTCCCAAATAATTACATAATTCAAATGACCTGTGAAAATTGGAAAAAAAACAGTAATTTGCAAATTAGTGAAGAAAGAAAGGTATTATCAGTATGGAAAGGATGAAAATAAAATTGAATTTTTTTTATTATAAGAGCTTTTGGCTGAACCGTTTGCGATTTAAACCACTAGATTTCACTTCTGCGGTCTGACTAGGAGTTATGTGGGATGAAACAAGTTGAATTTGTTTCATGAATTTGTTTCTGGAACATGGCTGTTAATCGAAAACTAGATTCTGCTCACAACATTAATAATATTTTTGGTAATATGATAGCAAACTAACAACAGCATGTACTATTGCCTAATGTAATGCTCATTCGATAAATATACTTCATCAGAGGTTGATACATTGAACATTTCTAAGCTTTTACTTTTCACCCTTATTGTTTCCTGTATAATGCACAACTTTGATATCTAAAGTCTTTTTATTTAAATCATAAATGTTTTTGCTGATAGATTCTGGTACCGAGACAAAAATGCCCAGGTATATTTCAACGCTTTTTATGCAAATGGCATCATTCTATCTTCATACATTTGCTACAGTACATCTTCATACAGTTTTTGATACTTAAATTTGCCCCACATTTATAAATTATCCGCATTTAACCGATTTTCTATTATGAACCAATTAATAAGAGAAATAATATTAATCGAGCACTAAATCGTATTCTTATCTATAGGTTATTATGAATGATTGACGAATTATAATTTGTGCATAGATGGGATCTAAGGACTTTAAAACAGTATCTCTGGCGGAAAAAATGTGAAAAAAACCCGGTGTTATTCTTACATTATTTTGAAAACTATCGTTTCTGATCATTTTTTTAAAGACTTTAAAAGAAATTCGTTTCATAAACCTGTTTTCCAATAATTTCTGAAACTTCGTATATCTGTTAATAAACGTAAAAACCGCTTAGATTAAAAATATTTCAAATGCTTGATATTTAGGTATATCATAGTTGAAAGTAGGCAATAAAACTTTTATATTATAAAAAAAAGTTTTAATAGCACTCGCTTTTAATTACTAATTAAAGTTCCAAGAATATGTATTTTTTCTATCCTCAAACAATGCATTTGAACCATATTCTTTGTAAAAATAAACCATGGTTCCAGTCGGGAAAATTTAATTACACCTTAACTAAAATTCCTAGTTAACCACAACATCCTTTTTCCTATAAAGCCAGTAAAAAGACAAACTCTGCTTTAGAAAAAGAAAAAATAATTACTAACCACTGAAGAATATTTCCCCTTGACTTATTAAAGTTTCCTCCACTAAATATCCTGACACAAAAACAAGAGAACTTGACTCAATTTCAAGGATTTACGACTTCAAAGTTTCAAACAACCCACATTCTTCCCGAGTAATGGTCAACCTTCTCTTCATACGCAGCACTTATGACTAGCTTCTGTAATTTAAGTGAAATGGATATTTTTTCCCCCAGTGCATAATGAACTTTCTCAAATGAGGGAGTTAAGCCCGATAATCTAATTATTCTGAGTGGATGACAAGCAAATGCCCTTTTTTATGATTGCGTTTTATTTCGACCGCAAGCTTCCGTTTTCAATTAAAATAAATATTTTTGGAGCAACAAATGCTTATCTTCTCTCTCTCTCTTTCCATTTAGAGAAACATATGCATATGAAACAATTTTGAAAAAATGATATGAATGAAATTTTTTTTTCTGTAGAAAAATATTTTTTGTGGGTAGTTGACAATTTATATATTTGGCATTTTATAAATAAAAGCCGCATCTAGCCTTGAAAAATACTCCATTTTTTAAATTAAAAATTCATTTTTCAGTTTAATCCTTTATTTTCCGACGGCACTTTAAGGTATAGTTTAAATCAGCTGATATCTACACAGTATGACTATTTTTTAGCAGCATTTGAAAGAAAACGATGAATGTTTTTTCAATATAAAGCTACAGATATCATGTAAAAAATAACATTATAATTTATTCTTTATAATTTATTTAATTAAGTTGTTTTATAAGTTGTTTTAATTTATTATAAAGTTTTTTCTTCTATCTACGTTTATTCTGTAAAAAAACTTAAATGAGGGTTCAAAAATAAGTTTGAAAAATGGATTGTAAAATAATTCGATAAATAAAAGGGATTAAATGATTCAATAAAGTTAATAAATTTATTTTTTCATCTCTTGCTTTTACCTAAAGTATTCGCATGAAATATTTTTTTACAAAAGTTGTAAACCATTAATTGAAAAAATAATTTCAGTAGAATTCTAACTGCTTGCTTTTTTCAAACCCAGATTAAACCCCTCGATGTTGGAGGCAAGGCATAACATTACGGAATCCATTTACAAGCATAAAACAAGTAAAATTGCTTATATTATCTAACAAACTGCTATCTGTTCTGGTATTGTGATCTGATCCAGTTTTCTTAGACAATATGTGAAAAGGATTCCAAAATTCCTTACCTGAACCAGAATTATTACCATGAGCTCAGGAGGATCTTGTAAGCGAATCTATTTTGGAGAAATATAACAAAAGCTTTGAGTGCTTTTTTTTTTGGTTGAATTTTTTTGTCTCTATATTTTATTTTATTTCAAAGTTCTTCCAATAAGAAAATTTTCCAAAACGAATATGATTCGAATCTAGAATTCTAGCTTATTAGATATAAATTAATTATATTATTTTTCTTATCTATATGTTAAATAATATCGGATGAGGACTCTACTCAATGTTTTGGAGTAAATTTGATTATTTACAATATTAACCTTCTGTACTTTAGATGGAATTTTCATAATACGAATAATATGCATTCTAACTTTTTGATTATCAGAAATTGCCATTTCGGAGGAAATTTAAAATGAATTTGATAGTTAAAAGTAGAGTTTAGCGTCTCTTATGCAGTAATGAATAAGGTCCGTATCAAGGTCAATCATTGCAGACGAGTGAGAAAATACAAAGTATTATTGAGTGGTAGACCTACGGAGCCATTTTTATTGCCACGGATAATAAACAAGTTTACTGCAGCACTCGAAAACATCTCCAAGTTGAGATGACCGTTATAGCAAGATACCAAGATTACTTGATATTGATTCAATAGCAATTCCAAGGTTTATTTTGGCAGAGTTTTTCCAATTACTTTCACCCTTTATTGATTGGAACTTGGTAGAATTTGCTCTGAGCTATGTGGGACGTAGAACTGATAACACTCGAAATTTACTTAAAGGGTTTATTATTTTTGCACATAATAAATGCAAGCTGAATTTTTGTTTGTTAAGCTGTAAATAAAAGGTCATCATTTTAAAAAAGACATTAAAATAACTTTATCTTTCAATGCAAAATGAGAGCATTTATATTTATAAAGTATGCACGAAGATGAAAAATATTTTGAAAAGTGGATAAAAACGTAAATCTGATTTCAGAGGTACGTACTTTGACTAGCTTGAGTTTTTATTTTATGAAGCGGGATTTCAATAAATGTACTGCTGTAAATAATTATTACAAAAATAATTAAAAATTAAAAATTAAACTCGAGACAATTGAAATGGTCCACTGTGATTAAATTCAACAAAAACTTTTCACTCAAAAAACGGTTACATTAAGAGAATATATCTAGTATTTATTATGATTGGTAGATGCTTTATTTAATTTTACAAATGACTTATTTAATTTTGACTTAATGTATTGATTTAAAAATATAAATCAAAATAGTGATGCAATTAGTAATTAGCAGCGATAGTAGTTTCAATTAGTAGCGATATAATACTATTCCTCTTTTTTAGATGTCTTCAAATGTCTGCCAGCCATTAATATTATTTTTAAACATAAGACATTCTTAAAAAATAATCTGTAAAATTTAAAGAAAAAAGTATACAAAGGCAGTTGGAGATCATCTGCAAATTGTGTCTTTAGCCTCCTCCAAAATTAAAATAGCGATTACAAAAAATATAAATTGCCTTTAATTTACGAAAAGCATACTAACATTCGGAAACATTAAAAAATAATCCCCAACAATACTGAAACAGGGACAATAGCCGAGAATAGAAAAAAAACCCACAAAATTTCCTTTGATATTATTATAAAACAACTTAATAATTTAGAACGATAAATAAATTTCCATTATTTGGAAAAGTAAATTTAAAAACCTATTTTTTTTTAATTAACCAAATCTTTTTATGATAATTTTTTTCAAAGTATTTTCTAAAACAAAGGATAATTCGTAATTAAACTAGCTGTAAATTTTTTTTGTGATAATCTAAAAATGTTTTCCAGCGCGACAAGAGATTCTTGAACTCCTCGCGGTGCCAATATTTTCGGGTCCTGAAAACTGTCACAAGATTTCTTTTTCTTTCACTTAAAGGTAAAATAATTTTAAGGAATTATCTCAGCTATAAAAAATTCCACAAAATTTGCTAAATAATCATATTTATTATTTTTTAAATTTTATGATTTTATGATTTATTTTCAGTCTGTGTTCCCCCTTTACTAAAAACAGAGTTAAGATAAAAGCTCTAAAAATTCCTTTTGTAAATGATAATCGATTCCAATATCTCCTTTGGAACCTCTGCAAATGCTGCTTTTTAACAGATAAGGCCATGTCGTAAGGAAGC
Organism: Argiope trifasciata; assembly: GCA_026543055.1. Lineage (NCBI taxonomy): Eukaryota > Metazoa > Arthropoda > Arachnida > Araneae > Araneidae > Argiope > Argiope trifasciata. The sequence goes on from JAPMOQ010018919.1 coordinate 340,355, forward strand.
ACCTTGATCAAAGAATGAGAGGTTTCACAAGCTCCTCTGAAATATAAAGAATTAGTGAGTGAGATAAGAGATTCGTAAACGCTTCTTTCACGATTTCTTCCTCATTCACTTAACAGTATAAAGTATTTTAAGAAATAATTTCGTCTATAAAAAATTCAACAAAATTTTCTAAATTGCCATCTTTTATTTATTAACATTGATTAATTCTTCAGTTTATAATTTATGTTCAATACTTGAGTTTATGGCAGATTTTTTTTCTTTATAAAGCAGAATTAAGAAAAGAACATTTAAAAGTCTTTTTGTCAAAAAAAGTGCCCGATTCCAGTATCACGTAAGGAAATTCTGTAAATGTTGCTTTTTAACAGATATTGTCGCATTGTAAGGAAGTCATATTAATCAAAGAACTGGAGGTCTCACAAGCTAATTTGAAATATAAAGAATTGTTTTAGTATGATATAATGATTGTTTATTTCCTTATTTTAATTTGTTTCTGCAATGCTATTCTTAAATATGCAAAATATAATTCCTTTTTAAATTTTTAAAAATGTATACTTTTACGTGGACGTGAAAAAATGTTCATTGGATCCATGAAGATTCAATAAAGGAATTCTAATATCAACTTCTTTAAAAATTGCGAAATAAATACAAAGAGGATACTATTAATGTTCCATTGAAGTTGAGATTATTTATATATTATTAGTTTAAAAAAACAGGGTTTACAGTTTTCTTATTTTGAATTCTTTAATAAGAATATTTACATTTAATTTCTTGCTTTTTTTTTTTCAAAAATTATTGATCAATACTTTTAATCGGATCAATTATTTCTCACATTGAAATTATTAGATAATACTCCATAATTTAAGAATTTAATATCCCAACGGATTATTTTAATTGGTCTCAGTAACTGTTATTCTAATGAAAGTTTTATTGTGATTGGATGGTTTATATTTGTTTCTTACGTAATGTTTTAGAATTCACAAAATGAATTATACATGTTAATAAGGTATATTTTCTTAGAGATATCTTGACAAATTTTAGTTTTTAATAATGAATATTTTTCAGTTTTCAGTTTTTAATATAAACTTAGTATTAAATCAATCATCGAAGTAGAAGTAGCTACCATTACAAATGAAAAACGGATAATCTCGTAAACACTTTGATCAAACAACCTCTTGTGAACACTTTTATGGTAATCTATTCGCTACTATAGACACCAAAATAATATATTAAAAGAAATTTCAATCATTTGAAATTCTGTTGTATTTTAGATTTTAATAGAAAAACATATGAAATATAGCTAAAGTCAATTATGAATTTTCGATTCATCTTGTAGTAGAATGCTAAGTTATTTAATTACTTTAGAAAGAATCATCACAATATTTTGAAAAAAGTGTTCAGACTTATTATCAAATGTGTCCTTGGCTATAAATGAAAACGAAATATTCTTTTTAACGATAAAATAGTTATGTTTACATTGCTCTTTAGTCATCGCCAGATTTCACATTTTGATAATATTTAGGAAAAAAAGCCATTTTTAATGACTTTTCATAAGTTTTATCTGAATTGCTTCATCTTTGTAAAGATGAAATTTTGTAAGCAGTTTTTTATTTACTTCCGTGATCTAGAGTTTTGAAATTTTGAAAGCTTTTGTATTGTCAGTAACAATAAATTATTTTAGTATTTTCAGAGGTTAATTGTCGGTTAATACATCAATTTAATCAATTTTGATTTTAAATTTGTGGCAAAATCGGGCAATGAGTTTTAAAAAATAACCAATTTCCAGATTACATATAATAATATATAATCTGGAAATATATAATAATTTATAATAATGATATTATAATAATGCATCATATTTTTTTCCCAAAAAAACTGAGAAATTGAAATTATAAAAAATAAAAATTCTAAATAAGCGTGAACTTGATTATTTATCAGAGATTGCTTCGTTTATTTAATAGAAAATTTTATTAATTAAAACTTTTAAATGTATTTGATTTTTAAAAAATGAGGATACCTGCTATATTGTAAAGTAATTAGATAAATTTTTATTGAAGTTTATCTTATTTTAATAAAATATTGAGTATTTCATTTTCATATTTTTTGGCAAGCAATCATTTAAAAACAAATTAGAATCTGGAAAAGAATCTAGAATACTGGATATAGGTTAAAAGTTAAAAACTTGGGAATATTTTGGAAACAAAGTTATAAAATGCATGATTACTTATATTTAACTTTTAAATAAAAGTTTGGAACAGCTGCCCATTATTTTGTAAATTTAAAAATACTACCATGAAAATTTTTGCCATCTTTAAAATACAAAAAGTTTCCAAACTTTTATCCTATAATTTTAACGAATAATTAATTAAATGTGCGTAGTGCAGGTTTGTTCCATAGTACCAATTTAAATATACATTGTATGTTATAAGACAATATATTTCATTGTTATACTAAATGAGGAAAAGTGCTAAGATGCTTATCTATCTTTCTTTTCTATTAATATAAAAGTTTGAACTAAAAATTCAAGTAAAATGCACAAGAATCAACATCAATTATCATCAAATAATTTTAATTTGATTTTACTAGATCTAATCTAGATATTTCCTGCATGCACGTGCTTTTTCCAGCTATTTGTTTTGAATTATAAATATAAAAACAAAACAAAATTTTGTATAGGGCAAAATCAATTATAAAAAATATCTCAGTTACATCTGAAAGAAAAATAATGTTGAAGTAATTTAAAAAGTGCTGAAAGTTCTTTGCTAAATCTAATAATAGAAATTATCTTCTCAGCTATACCAAAATTGGCAATAACTAAAAAAATAGAAGAAAAGACGGAAGTAGAAATTACAATAAAAGTTTAGATATGGAAAGTAATAAATTTGATGTAGAAATACTAAAGACTCACATTGAGTTTTAAATATATATGTACCAAAATTAATACCAATAATGTACGAAATTTTATTACCACATTCATTAGATATTTCGTGAATACAGACATATTTATCCGTAATTTGTTCTACCGATATATAATTTTTATACAAAGATAATAATGTTCATGCAAGGAAAATTATACTGCAGACTTCAGCTGTAAACTAACTCTATTATAGAATAAAAAAGGAAAAAATGTATACTGTTATTTCATAGAAATTGCCTTTATATGAAAATGTGGTATGTAATGAAAATGATATATACTGACTATGCCACAGATATAGCAGTTCTGAAAGATGTGAGGAAGTTGCCTTCATAAACAGCAAATATAATTCATTTTGGGATGATTTCAATCCTTTAAATATCTTCTCAGAAAAAGCGATATTGTTCATTTAAAGTAGTCTTTTGCGAAGCAATGATTATTTATTTATTTATTATTCTTAATATTTGACCAAGCTACTTTGTAAAACCATTGGAATTTTGTTTCTAAGTTTATTTTTTGAGAAATTAAATTGATTTTCAAATTTACTGTTTGATTGCTTTTGTGTTTTACAGGTGCCAAAGCCATTCTTGGCCAAACTGCTGGAAACTTTGTAGAATTCAAATGAAAAGGTAGAAACTATTCAAATTAAAAATGATAGATTTTTTTACATTTATACTTACATAAGTTTTAATACTATTTTACTTCTTCCTATGGAATGTGATATTAATTATGGAATGTGATAAAATTTTCTTACTAATAACTTCATAAATTAAAATCTAATGCATATTTTTTGTTTAAATTTGTAATAATTATTTCTCAATATATTTTTTAGTTCTTAAACTGGAGAATAAATAATCTATTCAATTAGAAATATTTTATGGTTGTTTTAGTTTTTCACTTTGTAAAAAAAATTGAAAATTCTACGTTATTTATCAGTTTAAAGCAAATATTTAAAGAATGGATAGAAATAAATCTTATTTTTTTAGTTCAGGAACTAGATAATATATGCCATAAGCTATCCGTAAAATGGCAAGCAAATCATTTCATAATTCTATGAACTAGAAGATTTTTTGTTTAATCCTTTTTTTAGCCAAAAAAAGTGCCCTTTTTCCAATTAAAAATATTTTTAGCACTTTACCGATACATTTTGGTTTCATAGATGTTTTTTCATTCTTTTTCATGCAAATATTAAAAAAAATAACAGTTTCCGAGCATTATATATATAAAAAAATCCTTCCGATCATAGCTGCATGCCTTCAGTTCAAATGAAAAGTATTAAATGTTTAAGAATGTAAAAGAATAGATAAGTCGAACAAAAATATAATAAAAAAGTCTCTTTAGAGACTATTAATAAAAGTCGTTACAGCCGTTAGGTCTTATCATGGGTCATTACGATTCTACTCTGACAATTCAGAACCTCGCTAAAAAGTTAAATTTAAGACTTTTTTTTCTTTTCCATTACACATCAGGTATCAAAAATCCATTCGAAAGTGACTCGAGATACGCGCCTGCATCCATCTCCATCGCGCCAAATTATCATCTCACATCACCAGACACGCCACGTATGCACATGCATCCGGGAGGTATTTATAGCGAAAGAAAACGGATCGCTGCCTTTTGCCGGGGCGCACACGGGGGTGGAAGATAGGAAACGAGACTGGCGTACTGCGGCTGGATCGATATCCTGCAATCGGTGCCTCCCACCACCCCTTGTTCATTACTCTTAGGCCTCACTCGCGAGCAACTCCAGTACAGGGTACAGTAGTACCAGCACCTGGTTTCCGAGGAAGGACAGATTTACGACAGACACAGATTGTGGAGTACTTGCTCTCCATCGTGAGTTGTTGTCCTCGCTCAATTAGGGGCGGCGTCTCCCTCGTTGATGAAAGTGAGGCTCTCCGCGTAAGGTGTCTCGCGACTCGAAAAGGATAATTAGGGAGATCGTCTGTGCGAGCAGATTGAACTGCTGGAAAGGATATCAACAGCAAAATTATTTTAAAATCGCCTTTTGAATTCATTTCAAGCGAAGGTTTTATGAAAAATAATTGGAAATAATCCTTTTTTATATTTCCTCGTACATGAAAAAGTACTATAATCGTCAAAAACTCGAGATTTTGACGAATCTCCACTTCCCAGACCTCCCTGAATTTGAAAAACACATTTTGATAAATTTGTCTGTTTTGTGACAAAGATAACTCAAAAGCGCTTTAAGTTAGACACATGAGGTTTGGTATACAAACTTGACAACAAATTTGCAGATTTCTATCAAATTCTGTGCAAAATCCGTTCGGTCTGTCTGTCTATTGTTTGAGTAACTGAATTTAATTTAACACGATAAGTATATAAAACGAGGACAGATAAAATTCGGTATATATTTGACATTTATTGCGTAAAAATCTCAGAATTTCGTTGTCTGTCAGTCTGTACTTTCAAAAACATGAAAACGTGATAATTCAAAAATACAATGACTTAAAGGCATCAAATTTGGCATCAGAAAATATAATCATATGTTTAAGTTATATGTCAAATTTTGATTTCAAACGGATGAGAAAATGAATCTAAAACACATATTTGATTCACGGATACTATTAATTATATGCCAGAGATTAATTTCCAAGGATCACACGACAAATTAAAAAAAAATGAATTAATCAAATTACAGTTTTTAATTCCAAGAATTGTTATTAAGTACTTAAAATTTTCTCCCCTAAGTCATTTTTTAACTCAAAGGCAGTGTCTATTCTTCATCAATACATAGTATAGAAGTTATACTTTGGTTGTATTTTTACTTCAGAATTTCCCCTTGTCCCCACAAAAGGGAAAATTAATGATAAACACAGATTACTGGATATGAATTCTGTATTAAATTGTTGTTTTCATTTAATTATGGGCTTATTCCCAGAAGTGAATTTGACCATAGAAATATGAGTAATGATTAAAAATTAAGTGTTGAGTATTTGGAAAATTAGGAGAGCTTTAGATTTGACATGATTTTATATTTCTTTTTTGAAAGCTAAAAGGTAGATTTTACAAAAATCCAAGAGAAATGAATTCCAATTATTCGAGTTTTGCTAAAGTCTCTGCTCACGCACAGACATTAGTTAAAATGGAATCAATATACTTAACGATATTGCAAAGATTATTATTTTTCCTGGCAAAAATTTTATTTTCAATAAACACTCTTTTCTTATAAAAGAAAGAATAAATAGAAGACACTGAAACACTAGAGCAGTTTTAAATGAAATTTTATAGACAAAATTCTAATTCTATAAAATTTTATTTGGAACTATATTCAAATATTAGTTATTAATTTATTTAAATTGAAATTAAAATTATAGCATATTGCAACATTATCTAAATAAAACCTCTTTGATAGCACAATTTTTACACTATATTTTACTTTAACACTTTTTCATAAATGTAATAATACAAATGTAACTTTTAGTAATCTATTCGAATTATAATTAATATTTCCTCCCTTGCCATTAAATAGTAGGCGACCGTAAATTTTGTCAAAATAATTTGAATATTTATGTTGTAAATGCAACAATATCAAGTGGAAAACTCTTTGGAAATTAATATATTCAATAAAATATCTACATAAGTTTTAACTTTTTCATTATGGTACCAATAATTAAAACCCAAAATATTTTTCTCTTTATTTCATAAAATATGCTTGAAAACTTTCTCCTTTTCATATAATACTTTAGTTTTGGGATAAAATATAGTTTGAAGAAATTTCAAATGAACTTTCCGGATTATTTTTTCATTTTATATTAAAACTAGTAAATTTACATTGAACTAATATTTTCACATTATATACTATTATTTTTTATTAAAAAATATGCTTAAAATAGTTTTAATTCTCATTTAATGCTTTACTTTTGGGACAATACATAGTTTGAAGAAATTTCAAGTGAACTTTTTGCACCATTGTTTTTTTTTTGTTTTTCAATTTTATTAAACGCTTTATCATATGAAATCATAAAGAAAAGAATTTACACTATATTCATTAAAAATCTGATTAAATTATTCAAAATTTGTAACAACTTTTCGTTTTTATGTAAAATAATATAGAATTTACAACAAAATAATTAAAATCTGAATTATCTTTTCAGTCCAAGAAACGAGCTTTCAGACGCATGATAGATAGCGAATAAACCTGAACAAAAAATTCTCTGATTAGCTTTTATTCGGCATTAATTTTTAACTAAAACAAAGTTTGTATTACAGGGATTATTATACTTATCATAAGTATTTAAATATATAAGAATTAAAATATAACCTTATTGAAATTTATCAAATTCCTAACGTACTATTGATCAATTCATTTATTTCAAACTCTTTTTGCATTTCATTCTACTAAAGACTTTAATAAAGATTTATGTAGATAAAAAAGTAGCATTTATCATTTGCAAGATTAAAAATAAACCTTTTTATTGCGACTTTATTAATTTGGTTAAAAATAAACATGAGACAAAACATCTTAGTTATTCATCTTTTAATTAAAATCAATTCAAGCAATAAGCTTGGTAAAAGAAATAAAACTTTTAATTGAGCAAACACCATATAAATTATTTATTTATTTGAAAATATTGGGAGATAAACACCATATAAATTTTTTTATTGATTGATAATATTGGAAGCTTCTCTTTCTTTTAATGAATTAGCTTAGAGCTTAATTCTATGCATGATGAACATAGTTAAAAAGTTGTATATTGTTTTAAAGTCGAAGTGTAACTTTTATGTGCAAGATTTATGTGTGCTAAAAAACTAAAAAATTATTCAAAAGTATTAATACACAATAAAGTATTTCTCTTTCCTTTACAAGATTCTTTTGTTAGTATAATTTATTTTTTCCAAATTTTATGCGTTTTTGTTCTCTCTATTGCTAATAATTTTATTGATCATGCAATATTTATTTTACATTTATTTTATTCAGAATTTAACTCTTGCGGGAAATAATTAACTATAAAAGGATATAAATAATTTATTCAAGTTCATAATTTTTTCATGCCATTCATAAGAAGAAATAAAAAATGGGAATCCAACCAGTGGCACTTTCTATAAAAAGATGAAAAATAATGTGACCAGAAACTATCAACAAAGATCTACATCTGAATGTATCTTCAACTCAGTTTGGCTAAATTTCAAGTTACGACAAAATACTGAAAATATAAAAAAGAATCAAAAATACTCTTGAAATTTTTTTACAAGTCACAAGAGATTTGTAGAAAGCAGTTTTTATCGAAGAATTTTTCCTTCTTATGGATTTCTTCCTTTCTTTTTTTATTCGCCCGCACTTTTATGTTTTGCATTAAGGAATTCAAAAAACTTGTGCCTGTAATTCTGCAATAAAAGCTTCCAAAACGCCTAAGAAGATCAAATGTTTTGAAAAACTGCAAGCATGTTCTGTTAAAATTCCTACCGAGAACATTTGTTTTGAATTTAATACCATGAAATAAAAGTGCGTTGTCTGAGGATTAGAAAATGTGAATTCTTACAAAATTCTTAAGAATTGATCCGTAATTTGAAAAAGAAAAAAAACCACAGTTTAAATTTTTTTACAAAAGAACTTTTTTAAAATGCTAAACATTGATATTTTTCCTATTATATAATATGTCAGGTCATATAATAAAAATTGTTTTCTTTTAAAATCAAAATACCATTAAAAACTATTCATATAATTAATAAACTAAAAAATTAGCAAATTGAAATCCATTTTTTAAAATTTTAAGCTCTTATAAATTAACACGAATTCTGATTTAAGTGTTGTTGAATTATAAATCTGATAACCTTTAGTGCACATCTGCTGGTTAAAAAGGGTTTTATTCATTTTTAAAAAATGCGGTATAATATAAAATGTCTCTAAACCGCTAAGCCCAAAGGGAGAATTTTAAATTTCTATATTTTATAGAATATTTAAAGATATATTTAAAAGAAATAAGCACACTTGATTTTATGCAAAAACATTCATGCTACTAAGTTTTTACTAAAAACATTTAATAAGTTTTTAAATTTTAGTACTATGTATTGGAATGATATTTTAAATCAATTAAAAACACTGGTGGCAAATGCATATTCCAAAATTACTTAATTTTTGGGGCATATTGCATATTCTAAAATTACTTAATAGTGGCATTTGAAATTTTATTTATCTTCCTGAACAACTTCATTTTACTAATTTATCGTAAGGTATGGCATAGAAAGTAACAAGAATGCTTATTTTTTAGTTTTGAAAGTGATTGCTACTTCAAAAATTATAAGGTATCTGCTCTAATCATGGCTTAAGAGCTAAATTTTATGTTGCTAGAGCTAGGTGCACTCTTCCATTTAAAACATATTCTAAATGATGTAAGTAATTATATTTTATGGTGTCTGAATCCATAAAAGTACTACTGAAAAATTGTTAATTTCTACATTTCCTTATAAATCATAATTTGGAAAGTATTCTTCACAAATTAGCATTTAAACATCAACAAAAATTAAAATTCAACTCATTTCAAACAAAAACTGACTTTTTTGTATTCCATTATTTTAGAGCAATATAACCATAGCCTAAGTATAGCCAATCAATAGCCACCTCTAGGAAATATTGTACGATGATTAGATAATTTGCTCTCGATGCGACTCCAAGTCTTTAAAAATAGTGATATTCGGAACTTCATATTTCAGTTAGTTTTACTCGGAAAAACGTGGAACTTTTTTCTTATATAGTTTATAAATCTGCCAACAATATTTTAGTAAATATAAATGATAGAATGAAAAGTTTGTATAAAAAATTGCATGATGTAATTTTTGTTAGTTCATGTTAGTTGACTCAAAGAATATAAAATTCAGTACCTTATGTGAATTGCAGCAATTTTAAGATTTTAAATATATGCCTACTTCCAGTGACATAAATTCGCTATTAGACTGCTGTTGTAAGGCATTTGCAAATTTGAAAGAGGGATGACGGTAGTGGTGGATTTCCACAAAACGGTCACCTCGTGTCCCGATGTATATAGGGACCTCAAAATCTACTTTGAGGGCTCTGCCGAAGGTAAATTTGATTCTTCAAGTCTCCTCTTCGGTCTGATTCAGAGAATTTTCACATTTCACTTTTTCTTTAAAGGAAAAGTATTCATTCACCGATAAAAGTTTTAATGAAAAAGCAAAGTGTTAAGTGAAATTCTTGGATAATCAAAACTCTGGGTATTCAAATTCTTTCTTTTTAATTTTATAAGTTCAGAATACTTTCTTATTGTCTGTCTTTCCTATTTCGCATGGTAGCAAGTTCTCCAGGATTTTGGTAAAAAATCTTGATATAAAAATTGAACTATTTCCTTGAAATATAAAGCGAAGAAAAAAATTTCCTTGAACAATAAATATATCTAAATAACTCATTCATTGCTGATTTAAATTATATGTATATAATAAAAGATTCACTGGTCTAGAAACAATAAAAAATATTTAGTCTATAAAATGGGTCGATAAAAGGCATAATATCTGCACAAATAAAAGCTATAAATGCATTAGCTACTATGCCTTTTAATACATAACGATATCACAAAATAAATTTTAAGATAAAGTTAAAATTGAAATAATTTTATCTTGTTATTTTTTTTGCCAACTGTTGAGTTTACCCAGAAGAGGCATCGCAAGTATATAAGCTCCTGTAGCCTTGTGTTACCAAAAACCGCCAATAAATGGCGGATTACTTGAACTTAAAATTCTGAAACTCTAGACCCAGCAATGTTGAAGGAAAAATACCAAATATTTGAAATAATATAGAGAAAATATAGCGATTGAAACATAAAGTAGAACGTCTAATTATATAAAAATAATGAAAATTTGGTAAAGTGATGATATAAAATAGGATAAAGAAATATAAAAAAAAGAAATTTACATTTACTTGGCATAGTCTGTCCGAAAAAAGGCGTGTCTGGCAAAGAAAAGAAAGAACTGAAATCTGTAAGGTAATTAGAGTACAGTACATATATTTGTTGTTAAGAGCCAATCAGGTAACGAATGAATGGAGGGGCGTGACTTTGATTATAAGGGTGACTCTATACTTTTTTACATTGGAAATTTTAATCTGAGTCGTTATTTAAAACCAATTAGCATCGTTTATCTTCATTTCCTGTAAAACGATCTCTGCAGTTATCATTCATTAACTGGGGATTACTTAAAATACTTTAAAAAAACCCTTCAGCAAATGAAAACTGCAAAACATTTTTTAAGCAAACATTCGACTTTTACAGCGATTGATGAAAAAATCAATATCTCATTTAGTGTAGGGCATAATCGATAACACCTAAGTGCTTTTTAACTCCAAGTTTGTAAAGATTTGATCCTATTGAGGGATAATTCCACGATCGTTCACAAGTCGCTTAAAATATTTTTTAAGTAATTTGTATTTAAATCGCGTCTTTTCCTGAATTTTCATTATTTAATCTCATGGTATTGAATTTTATCAATAGAAATTGTTAATTATTAAATTGGTATAAGCATGTTTTACTTAAATGTTAGCCTCTAAATCGAAATGAATAAACTCTATCAAGGACAAGAATGCGAAGAATTTTAATGTCTTACTAATTTTAGTATATGTGATTTTTCAACATTACGATTTCTGTTGCGTAAAATAGTTGATTTAACTTTGCTTAACAAAATATTTTTAAAGATATTTAGATGAAGACATATTTAGGATTGACTGCGTTGTTTAATTTTAATTGCTTTAATATTTAAGTTAAGTGTTAATAAAGCTTAAGTTACTGTTGGGAGAAATCTCATCACACCAATTTTAAAAGTAAGAAACTTTTATTTATTTCAAATTGGTAGAAGATAAGACCTGTGTCTGCTTAGGTTGTCTTGTTTTTTTTAATTAAACCTTACATCACACATGTTCTAATACTAGAAGGCATATTATTAATATTATCCATTAAATGATTATAGATTCAATAGATTAGCTCCAAGAAAGGAATGAAATTCTATGGACTTAATAAAGAATAATATCTGCAAGAAGTATGCGGGAATGACATTCAAATCAACCTTCAAAGAAAATTCGCGTTGACAGTTTTATAGTTTGGTTAATAAAAATAATTTGCTTTCAGAAAACGTGCATATTCAATATAAAAGTATTTGTGTATTTGTATTAAAATATAGAAACAGTGTTCTCCATTTTTCAAATTCGGATTTTTTTTAAAGAATGCGATTTGGAAAAGGGCCAAATAGGGATGTTCCTTTAATAATCCAAATGATTCATGAAACTAATGTTTGTTTTTAAATTTTATTCCCTTTCTCCTCGAGACATTTTCAGTTAGAAAAAAAAGATGTAATTTTCAGATAGAAAGTAAGCTTTAGGATTTCTCATGCTATATTCTAATAACAGATAATACTGTATCAGTTAAATACTTCAAATTTATTCGTTAAGAGACTATTAAGAAGGAAGGTTTCAGTTTTTGGTTTATCTTTAATGGCTAGTGGAGACAGCAAATGATATATTGCAAAAGTTAAAATTGCATTATAAAATTATTCACAAGAATATGTAATAAATTTAAAATGGAAGTATAAATACAGTTTCTATCAAATGCATAAAAGCATTGTGTCTGTATTTTTTAAGCACGCAACTTTATAATATGCTAAAAACTTTTTGATGTTTTTTGATAAATATTTTACAAGTTATGGAGACTAATCTTTCATACTTCACTTTTCTTCTCATCATTGCTTGTTTGTCAATAATATTTATCAATTTAGTATTTTAGGGAAAGGAATTGTATCATAGCCCGTATGATAGTAATTAACCACTAGGAAATACGATGCTGTGGAACAAAGTGTTGTTGCTTTTGGAACAATGTATTCACAGCGAATGCATGACTTCACTTAGATTGGTCACCCTAGTTATTTATTGTCAAAATGGCGCTGATTTGGATATGTCATAAAAATTAACTAGAAATAATTTTTTTGTCTAGACAGATTATCGTTTCCTTTTTAAAAGCATATTCATAATGAATACTTAATTTTCTCTAGACTGAACATGTTAGTTCTCTGTCTTCAAAATCATGCTGGATCTTTACTAATATAAAAAATAATGCATTTTCACTTTTCATTCATAATGACTAATTTTCGGGATGTAGATTTTCGTAATAAAATTATGTTTATGAAATTAAAAAAATAATAGCCTACATTAAGTATGAGAAAATTTGCCATAGTTTTAAAACAAAGATATCATAATCACTAATCACTTTGAGGTACATGCTTATGTTTTATATTTTCATTTAATGTCCACTTTCCATTTCAAGTGGTCAACTGTTTTTCTAGCAGGATTATTCAAATTCAGATGATTTGTTTGCTAAAATTCTGCACCTAAATATTTGCTTATATATTTTCATAACTAATATTTCTTTTTAAATTTACTGTTTTGAACATGTTTATCAGTTTCGACTTCATCTATTTTAATGAAATTACAATTTTTTTTGTACCATTATATGCATCTTTTGTTTTCCAATGTGTTACAGCAAGTGTCTTGGGCACTCTGAAACTCTAGTCAAATAAATTTCCAAAGAAAAATCGACATTTTTTTCCTTCTTACTTATGTAGTTATTCCATAGAAGAGGTTCACGAATTTATAAATGAGATTCATAAGATAATTAAGAAATAATGTTTTCCCTGGTGGATATAAAGATGTTATTGGTTCGATTAACTTTCATTCCAAAGATGAAATTTGTTTCCTACAGGGAAGGCTGAACTGTGATAATATATATACAATTGAGTGTCAGTCGTGGTATTTAGAACTCAACAATTAGATTTCTAGTCTTTACTTTTCATGAAGAAAGTCATCAAAATCATTATAAATTCCCATATATGGCAGGTTATTTCAGTCTTGTTTACCTAAGTGTTTAATATGAAATTATTCATTTTCCTCTCCTAGCAAAACCTTATCAAACCGCATGAAAAAAAAATTCATTTCTTTTCCCTTACATAATACATTGCAGAAAATTATTACTTATAAAGCAAATAAAGAAATTAATGACTAGTTATCCTTTTTCCAATGAAAATTAATCTAACGAAAAAGTCTGTTGAAAATAAGGCAAAAGCATATGCTGAAATCTGAAACACCAAGCCCTTTCATACATTAGTAGGAGGTATGACACGTATGTTGCGGCGTTGAGAAAAATGGGGGGGGGGAATTAAAACAGTATGAAATAAATTAAAAGTTGCTAAACATGTGAGAATATAAGAACATTAATTATATATTTTATTAATATTTTTCTACAGTTTGGTTCATCTACAGTGATTATATTGTTCCCTACGTATGAAACTTTACTAACATTTAAACGTTTTTTTTTTCATTCTTAAATTTGGAACATTTGCATAGGATAAGAATTCCTATCATCTGGAACAGTTTTTGAAACTCGAAAAAATAGTCAAAACACAATTGTCTTGAAATAATGTTTTATATATTAAAAATAACAGATGGCTAAATTTAGAATATGTTGTAAATATCTGTGCTCTTGTAATACTTTATTAACAGTTAAATGTTAATTTTTTGTTATTCTCTAATTTGGGACATTCACATACGAATAAAAAATTGTTTTATCTGCAATTTGGAGCAGGATGTTACAATATAGTTAAAATTGCATTTTTCTTGTACTAGATGTTTTAAGTATTACAAATATCAGACAGTTAAGTTTAGAATATATTGCAAAAATCTGCATTTTAAAAATTGGCAATTTATAATGATTTTCTTAAAATTATCAATTTAGAAAGCACAGTCGACTTAAAATTGCAATAAATAAAAGTAATATCAAAAAAATATTCTTGTTTTAAAAAGGGATTATTTATTTTTAAAATTAATGAATTTAATTTAAATTCCGACTATTTTTATTAAAATTGAATTTTTTTATATTATAGAGATAAATTAAATCTTTATTTTAATTGAAACCAATTACTATGACTTTTTTTAAAAAAAATTAGTTCTTTTAAATATTGGCATTAAAATTGAAATTGCCAAATCCACCTTTAAAAAAATCGGAATTTGTCCAGTTTAATGCGTAAGAATAATAAATAATGATTGATGAAATAGTTCTCGAGGAAAACTAAGGCTATCGTTTTTATTGATTAAATGGAAATTTAATCCCGATTGATCAGCTGAATTCTGCTGCTTTCCAAGTCAAAACGCAAGAAGAAAATAAAGTCATGGGGAAAATAGTGAGTTTCTGCTTAAAATTACGAAGTATTCGAATTCTTAACATTTTCTATTCTGCATTGACTAGGAAATAAACATTAAATTATGAAGGCTTATATTACTGCGCTGAAAGGTAGAAAATATAGGTGTCAAATCAAGGTCATGAAGCTATTGATACACAACTCTATTTAAATTGAACTTCATTGATTCTTACAATATATTTTAGATTTTTGAATAGTTAATAGAAGTAATTATTACCTTTATTACGATATTTTTTGCATTACAGAACATTAATAAAATCTGTTTCCTTTCTATTCATTAATTTTTATTTTATTCTATTATTCTATTGTTACTTTAGATATTATTACTTTATTTATTACTTTAAAAAGCATATTTATTGCTTTATTATTACTTAAATGTACATTATTACTTCTTTTATCATAATTATTTAATCAATTTGAATATTATAGAGCTTTCTATTCAAATTATCTCTTAAATTCATTCCAGATTGAGACTGAGGGATGAAACTAAAAGTAATCAATTGAGTGACAATTACGTTCTGAAAATATATGAATATCGCGGTAATACAATGCTGTACAGAATTTTAGATTTTTAGTACGCTAGAAGATAAATTGAAAACTGATTATAAAAATTCCATCTAAATATTAAACAAATTAAATGAAAAAAGGCAACAAAAACATTCTACCAATTTGATAAAATTTCACACCATGTCAAGTATGCTGAATTAATATATTAATAGTAACATTTGGCATTCATAAAAAATAACAGACGCCTTTTGGCAGGAGATACAAATTTATAATCCCATAAAAAATGAGAGATGATTATAATTTATTTGAAGCTAGGAAAATAAAGTTGAAGACACGCAATCTAAGCATTCGTAGACATTTCCTTCTTCGCATTTAATGATATATATGAAAAGATTAGTTTTACTTCCTTGTGTTTGAAACTTACAAAAAAAGTATTGGAGTCTCCAAAAAAAGTTTAAATGTATTTCTATACTTTAGACTATACTGTTGCTGAAATAAACTATTTTTGGAACAATGTTCGTCTCTCTGCATAACACAAAAATGAATTATACAAATTGAATTCTAGATTTCATTTTTAATCCAAAATTGTATATTTTTTCATAATTTTGGACGAAATTAGTTTGATGGAAATCTTGTCTGTGATCATGTAACTTAAAAATACATTCAGTTCTATGATTTAAATTTGGTATACTTTTTAACCGGAACAGTTGGACTAAATATTATTCTGCAGTAACTCTATTAATGGGTTGAATTTCCATCATGCATAGAACTTTAATGTATAGCCCTCATCTGTACATGTGGAAGTGATAACACAAACATGCAATAAGCTTGATGACAAAATTTGCGTATGTCATGACATCAAAATTGCAAATTCGTATCAATTTTGAATATATTTGGCGAATAAAAAGAGGTATAAAATACATACTAAAGCTTTATAATAAACACAAAAGTCGAAGGGAAAACGTCCCAGTGTCTTTATATAAAATTCATTTGTAAGTAGGTTAACAAAATAATTAATTCATTAAAAATACAGTCAATTGCAGTCTTTTTATTTCTTTATTCACCATTTAAAATCTTGTCAGTTTGACTTTGAAATCTAATCAGCTTGACTTTGAAATATTTCATCTTTAAAATCTGTTCGGTTTGACTTCGAAATCTAGTCAACTTTGAAATCTTTCACCCTTTGAAATCTAATCAGAATCAAGAAAAAGAGGGGGAATAATACTGTATATCGCATCTAGCATTTTCATGCTTTGTATAGTGATATCAAATCTTTTGTCCGCTCACAAAGCGTAACGTATTTCAGAATGTATTGCACATATGCTGCAGGAGTAAATAACTACGATTGACGTCTTATGAACACTTTAAAGTTCGAAATTCTAAAATAGAACAAATTAGATCCTGAGAAATAAATTTTGCATTAAAAAATTTTTTAAAGAAAACACTTTTATCAGTGTGCTAACAAGGAAAATCTTTTAAAATTATTTTCTATATTTTAGTGTTGAATTTATAATTCATTACTACAAACATTATGGAATCATGAAATTGATATTTTTGATGTCACAGCCATCAAAAATGAATTAAATCAATCCAATTATTGATAATGAACTACCGAAAATATTCAAACAATGTACTGGTATCGAGAACATATACTTATGCGGAACTCCTTCTTGAACACACAGCATTCTTTGAATATATAACTATCAAAACTATCCTTTAACATCTAATCATTATAAATACGAAGCCAATCAAATTAAAAGTGTGCTGATAAAATAGTATATTTTTTGCATATAATCTAGAAAGTTCTTAGAATATCGGTATACTACGTAAATTCTTACAAATTAATTATTGATTTAATTTTCTTTTAAATTAATTATTGGTTGAATAATTGAATGGTTTAGGAATATAAACCTATTCGGCCTCTGTGAATTAAAGCCATCATTTCATCATCGTTTATATAACCATATACATTAATCCAAATAAATGCTAGGAATTTTAATAACTAATTGACTGTATTTGAGCTTTATAACAACTATGAATTCTGAATAGGAGATTTTCGTAGTTATTCATAAAAGCTTTCGAATTTAAATTTAATGACTTTTCTTCAAAAGATTCCCTTTCAAATTCTAATTAGCGAACTTCTGAATTTTAATTTTTTGCCTTAAGGCTATTCCGAAAAATGGCGTCCTTTTGCAAAACAAAAGATTTTCTGAGTATCCTTTCATTGCAAAGTCCCACGCAAAGTTTCCTATTTGCTTCATCTTTTGTGCTTCTTTAAAAGCTAAATGAAAAACCAGTTTTCTAGACAAATATTTTGCGAGATTTCTCGAGCACTTTAGGAACCAACCGATAATGACTTTCTTTAATATCTTTGCTTGATTTTTCTAGTGGAAAGTTTTTTTCTTTCTTCCTTCGCAGATTTTCTAAGAAATTCTTTATTCTTCACTTTTATTGTTCTGATGTTTTTACCCTTTTCCTTTGTGTATAAATTATTTGGAATAGTTTAGTTTTATTGCGGGAGTTTATCTTATATATTATTAAGCAGAGTTTTCAAACGTTTGATAAAACAAATATCTTTAAAAACATTTTCCTTTAATTAATGAGGTATGTTTTCTCCCAGTAGAAAGCAAAACACTGCGGGCACTTTTTTGTGAGTTCAAACAGTTATTCAAATTTGTTGAAATATATAGGTATACTTTGACTTTCTTAAAACTGACTTTCACAAAATATTAAAAATATTTTATCTTCAGAATTTATCTTTCAAATGTTTTATGGCAGTCTTTTCATATTTTCAGATATTTTATGGTCTGTTAGTTTCATACCATCCCTAAAATAAAAATAAAAAACAACATTTAAAAAAATATGCCTATTGGTGTGCATGATAATTGAAACGCAGCATTCGATGCAGAACTGAAATTAGGACAAGTGACTTTCCGTCATTTGATACTGATACATTTAAAGGAATTCCTTCTACATGAAGTTTGTCTGTCCGTTTTCTAGCCCGTGATTATGTGTAAAACGATAAATCAAAAACAATAGAAATGAAATTTAACTATCATAAAACACTTTTTTAACTAATTAGATTTGGTTGATAGGATGTAGTAATAGTTTATGAAACACTAGTCACTGCAGCAAGGATGAGATAAATCTATTACAGATTTCTGATAAAAGTTTTATCCTTCTTATCCAAGATAAATTAGGTATGCTCTAAATTTTTATTTTAAAAATGTAATGGAAAAAGATATTCTTCCATCTAATTAGTTAATTAGATTCATTTATCAATGCTAAAACAAATTTTAAAACATCTCTTGATATTTAATTAAAACAATTAAAGGACAACTCTTTTTGAAATTTTATTTTTAAGTAAGATTTGAGAGACAGTTAATGGTATAGAATACAGAAATTCAGAATTTTAATGTAAGTTTAATTAATGTTCGTTGTACTTGGTACTATTATTAATTTAAAATATCTGTCTTATCTTTAATAAAGTCTAATTTTTTATGTTACATCAATTTTTATTCATCCAATTGCATTAAGATGAAATAAAAGAATGTGTTTCAGAAGTTCTCTACAACAATAAAAAACACACGCTATTTATTAGTCAGAAATGAAATTTTTTTAACTTACTAAATCCAATAAAAAGACGTCTGATAACCAATTAAATATTTTTTTACTGATAGCTATGAAAGGATTTATAAATATTATTAAATAGTTTTATTTTCTATGCAGTTTTAAATAAACGCAAAAGTAAGGTACCCATAGTTTCAGTAGATATTTTATATTAAATGGTTATAATATGGACTTGAAAACAACATTTTATCTTAAAAATTTAATTTGAAAAATTCCTTATATTTATGACTCGACCCAGGGGTTTTATAAAAGAGCCAGTAAATTGTCTTTTTTGTGGAATTGCGCTAAAATCTAGAAAAATGTCTAAACATGATAGAGATCAAATTATAAAATAAAAAACACTACACAAAGATTTAAAAGTCAAGATTGAAAGATATATAGATAAGATTGAATAAAAAAAAGAAAAAAAAAATGCTACACAAAGATTTAAAACTCAAATGAATAACAAAAAATAGCATCTACACATCAACAATTTTTTAAAAGAAAATTTACGAATAAACAGTTTAAAAAATCGATCAACAATTAATCTTAAAATTAAGAATTTACGAATAAAAGACCTAAAAGTAGATCAGCAATTTTTTTAAATATAAGAATTTAAGAATAAAAAGTCTAAAAAATGGATCAACAATTATTCTTAGGTACAAAAGTTTACGAAAAGATCTAAAAAACTCCGAAGACGATAAACACATAAAAGCAAATAAAATTGTCTAATTTTGTTACTGCAATCATTTACAAAAACATATTGGGGGTCTTTTAACATTTTTCTTTTTATTGGAGGAAGAAACTACAGTTGAACTTAACTTCATCAGAATCAAATAATTCATAGTAAGTAATTCGATTTTTTCTATGCTGCCTGGAATATTTTCTTAGCATAATGTCAAATTTCATACTATAATTTGAATTATTTTAGCTAATTCGTTTTCAAAATTAAAATTTCTAGAAAATTGCTTTCATTTCTGAAAAATTATTATCAATTAAAATATATTCATTCATTGCGTCTTCTTCATCGTAAGTAAATAACTTTTAAAGTCTGCCATCCATTCCAGATTTTTAATCATTGAAGGGAATTGAATAAAAAAATTCCTGTATAATTTAAAATGAACTGAACATGCTAGATGTGAATAATATAGTTCATTTTGAAATTGAGTTACACAATACTAGTATCAGAGTATTCTATATTTACTTACTTTTCATTGAAATTATTATTTTTATAATTAATAATAAAAAATATTTGAGATTACTACCGATTTTATTTTCAGATTCCTATATTTATTAGCATTTTTGTATAAAATTGGCATCCGGTTGTGGTTGTATCAGCTTAAATTTAGCAAATTGTTACTGTATCTTAAGTTTTTAAGTATTTACAAATTTCAAAGCCATCCTATTTAGTGAATTAGAACCTCTCCATTTTTGTCTTCCTGTTCTAATTTTTTAAAATCTGACAACTCTTCATTCATCCATACTGGTCTTTTAAAGACAGCTTAATATTCGAAAGTGTGACACATCCGTTGAAGCATAGACTTTTAAAACTCTCACGATCCCTCCATATCATTAAGATAACAGAACAGTTGAATCCTAAACCGCTCCATTGTTATTTTGTTGGCAAACGGCTTCGGGCAGCGATTTAGTCTCGAGTTGGCAACCTTCCACATCGTATGATAAATATCACGGGCACTTGATGTTTGCAGGATAATTGGCATTAATGAACGTGTTTTACAACACCTATTACCATATTATTTTGTAGTACACGAACTGATGATGTTTATGTTAGTTTTGCCTTGTTTAAGTTAAGTACTTGAATGATAAAATAACCTTTGTTTTATGCTCAACGTAGATTTGTAAATGAAAAATGAAAGGTTAATTTCATGGCAATCGTTTGTATATACTGCTCTACATTCTATTTATTTTTAGAATTATAAATTGAATAGCTTATAATTCTTTTATAATACTCTCTGTAAATTGCATGGATTTTTAATCTTTTAACCTCTTTTTTATTAATCTTTTTAAAATTTAAGTTGAAATGTTATCAATTTTTAATTAAAGAATACTTTTAAAGTTTAAATTTATAATAGAATATATATTGAAGAATTATTTTAGAAGTACATTATAAAAATTGTTTTCCTAAAAATAAAAGAAATATATTTTTTATCCATGCAATAACGAAAGTAAATAAAAACCCATAATAATTTTATTATATCTCAGAGTAAATTGTAATTTTATAATCTTAAAGATTAATATATAAATTTATAGCTAAAAATATAGAGAATACTCAGAAAACAACATTTCATTGGTTATTTAAAAACAGCATTCACATTTACTCAATATTTCCGTTTCATCGTAAAATTTTCTGAAAATTTTAAATTCTATTTTCTTAAAAGAAAATTGAAAGAATTATTGAATATTTAAGTGAAATACTTCTGATTTAAAGCCCAAACATCAACATTAGAATATATATAGCTGGATCATTTCAAACATAGAGTAGAAAATTATATTAGTTAATACTAAAAATACTTTCTTCATTCATGTAATATCAAAGGTATGTGAAGTACATTTATTAAATCTAATTTTGATTGATAAAACTCTATTAAGAGCTTTTCTACTTTAAGCTTTAGTGAGCAAATAAAATTACAAAGGTAAAAAGGTTGAAAAATAAGGTAAAAAGATAATTAAACATTATTATTATTAAAATCGTCATGTAAT
This sequence comes from Argiope trifasciata, assembly GCA_026543055.1. Taxonomy (NCBI): domain Eukaryota; kingdom Metazoa; phylum Arthropoda; class Arachnida; order Araneae; family Araneidae; genus Argiope; species Argiope trifasciata. The sequence goes on from JAPMOQ010018919.1 coordinate 362,310, forward strand.
TTTGTCTTTAATGGTTTCATCTTTGAAGATAAATATTCAAAGATAAAATATATTTCTTTAAATATTTTTTTAAATCTTAAACATCTAGTATATTAAATATATAATATGTTAGCTATTTATGAAATGTGAATTAAGTTAAATTTCTTAAGATATAACTTAACCTTCTGTATAGCGATTTTTCCTCTGCTATAACCATAGCTTCTTAAAATTATTGTATTCGAAAATAAAACTTAGATCTATTAGGATATAGGATCTATTAGGATATAGATCTATTAGGAAAATAGATCTATTAGGATATTCTCCCAAAACCTTATTGTACCAAATTTAAAATATAGGTTTTGTTTGACTTAATATCTGTTAAGAAATAAGAAGACAATTAATATCATTTTATTTCATTAGTAGGTGATTTTTCATGAATCTTTCAATCTCTTTTCATTAGCACTTCAGAATGTTCACTTGATTCACGATGGGGACATAATTCTTAAAAATGATTATATTTAGTTCTTTATTCATAGATGACAATTTTCAGTATCATAAATATTAACTTAAAATAGTAATTATTTTTTAAACTAAAATCTTTTATTTATTGAAAAAAAACTCCAATTTTATAAAAGTTTTCATATCAACTTACATAAGTGACATATTTTAAATATCAATATGTTACTCATACTTCAAATTCGGGACTTATTTCACTCTGAAGGACCTTAAAACTTTTTTTATAAAAATTCTTTAACAATATGAGTATGATTTCTTAAAATTACGAAGTCAGAAAATTATATTTACTATCATAAGAACACAATTTTAACAAGCTATTCAAGGAAACTTATCAGAGTCACTTTTTAAAATCAATTATGTCTTTTTGCATCTTTAGGTCATTTAATTAAAATTCTTTAAGTTTAGAACATGTATTGATTAATGAAAGGCAAGTATCTGTTCGTTTCTTAAAAATTTGAGTTTTAGCATGCTTTATCATACAATTTGAATAAAAAAGTCAGTTACTTAGATTGTATTAATCTAAATCTAGATTTGTGATGAACTCTTTCTAGAAGAAAAACATGCTTTTTTACTATCAGTTTTGATAATTTCTAAATGATTAAAATTCTAAGAAATGAAACTGAACAAATCTCTATAAAAATACTTTCACATGATTTTAAAGTTCGAATGTTTCACACAAAACATTGATTCTCCTAATCTAGAAAATAAGTAATTGTTCCTAATGTTACTAATAGAAAATTAGTACAGAGAATAAAATTTACAATCTAATTATGTTTATTGTTAATAAAATTTAATCACGTTCTTTCTAAAAACTCCCTAAATTTTGTTTGCAAACAATATTTTCAGAACTTATCAGTGAAAGTTAATTGATACAATTCTATGGAATACAAAGAATTTTGATAAGATATTCTTAAAATGTATTAATACAAATACAGTTTAATTTTATGAAGAAGAATTTTCAAAATTACTTATGATATATTTAAGCATGCATAAAAGTCATGTTAACACAATAAAATGTGACTGCTAGAAATAAAATAATATAATTTCATGTTATTAATATCTAGAAACGAAATGCGAGTTATAATTTTATAAAGAAATGCGAGTTCAAATTCGAAAATACTTTTATGGATCAAAAATTAAAAAATAATTCAAGGGAATAAAATTGCTTTTAAATATGAGAATCCATGCCAATTTTTTGTAAAGTTACAAATGACTGTTTAATAATTAAAACAAAAAAAAGACATTTAACACTAGCTTTAAAATATTAGATGAAATCAGAACCAATATTTTAACTCTGATTTTTTAAAAAAAGGCTTGTTTAAAAAACATTCATGAATGCAAGATTTCATCCAATTAAAACATTGAAAAAAATTGATAATTTTAATCAAATTTGGCAGTAGATGATACTTATATGATTTTAAAATTTAAAAAAGTGGCAATATTCCTCAAGAACTCGTTAATACTTTTTAGTAGGACGGTAGCCATAGCAATAACCTTGTAGCAAAGAAACAGCTCCGAAAGGTCAAATGAAACATGGGCAACGGATTCCCGGCAGGACAATTCATACTTACCAGCATGTTGCCACGGCTCTTTACCTAATATCTTCCCGCAAGAATCGTTTTCAAACAGAGGAAAGTAATTATTTACACAATTCGAGATCGGGACAAATAGAAGCGAAGCTATTTAATTAAACGGGACAAAAACCGAGCAGCCCTTCAGAACGTTCTCCGCTCCTTTTAGATCGAACAAATCAATAAGTCGAGCGCTCACCGGTGAGAAGATTTCGCGAATTTTGCGCTCTTCAGCAGAATGTGAGGCACACATATGTTCCTGGGAAGCGGCGGAGAGGCAAATTCGAGCACAACTAAGGTTGCCGGTGGCAAAAAAGGCAAAAGAAAGCGATGCAAAGAAGTGGGAATTTTTCCATACCTGCTCGTGTTCCCTGTTGTCGGTGGTCGCCATATTGGGAAGAGTGGAATTCTGGATCTGACGCTGCTCTCTCGGTTCGCGGGTCCTTTATAAATGTGGGAGGGTGTATGGCGTGACGTCACGGGAAAAGATGGCGGTGGAGACCGCAAGGCTGTGACGTCAGCTTCTCCTGGAACCGTCCGCCCGGCCGAGGAAGGGAAAATCGCCCCCTTGCCTCAATGACAGCCCCCTAGTACCTCGTATCGATATTTAGAATTCTTAAAACTTCAGTTTAAACATTGTAGGAGAATTCGAGATTTTTAAAAAAAATAGAGATGTGTACATTTTGTGAAAGTGTAATACCCAATTTTGAATCGTTCGCTTCGTTACTCAAGCCATGCATCTAGGTAGATACTAAATATCTCATATTGAATTTCATATCCACTTCGATATAATTTATGAAATATATTTTGAAACAAAGTAGCAAAGGATATCTTAATCGAAATTCTTAGATAGAAATTACTCGAGACATTAATTGAGTCATCGTCCTTCAAGCTTTTGAAAGGTTATGAATTAATTTTCTCATAACTTTTGATTAATTTATGTTAGGAATAAAAATAAAAATATTTGAAAAAATCTGACTATATTACAATTTTGATTGCCTCTTTTTATAATTAAAATCCAGGCAATCGGCAGCATATTTCCCAATCGTATTTTAAATTAAAAACCATAAGATTATACATATTACTGCTTGTACTAGTTTAATAAGAAAGGAAAGTGGAATGCTTCTGAAAAATTCTTGAAATGTCTCTTGTATTCATCGACTTTTTTTTTATTAATGAAGGATAAAAACTTATGTTGCATATATATTCGGATTTCTTAAAATCAAATAATATTAAATATAAGATAGATGAAATAAAAAAATATTATATGTTTAGTCTCTAATAAAATGCAATTTTAGTTAAATATTATAAATTTTTTATATGCTTCTAATAAACATTTGTGAAAAACATTAATCTTAATTTTTTAAAAATAAATTTCAGTATTTTTAATCTAATATAAATAAAGCAGAAAATCAAGTAGAGATATGAAATCGCCATTATTTGTTTTGAAGCGCATAATATCTTCATATAATCCAATTAATTTTGGTCATCCATTGTAAAACAGTTATAGTAAAGGTGCAACTGAGTTCTATATTATTTTAAATACACATATATAAAGAAACTTTTAGAGAAATAAAACAACATAACGATATGGTTATAACCTTCTTTGTTGAGAGTTATAATTTACTCTTATAATCTGAGTAATTTTTAATGTGAAAAAATATAACATTGAAAGCAATTAACGTAAATCCTTTCTCAACAATTTTCTTTATAAAAAGGTTTTAGATCGATTGTCAACATAAACCATTAATATCGGATTCAGGTTTGAATTGTGAATTCTTGAAACTAACATACCTACATGTAGTAATATAAAAACTGTTGGATTTATGCAGAACTGCAACACATAGTCTTTACATGATATTTTAACTAAAGTATATTAGGTATCTCGCAGTGCTCATACAAGAAAGCCAATGAGATTTTAAAATAACACGATTCTTACAAATTCATCTTACAATTAATGGGACAAAAGTTTGATTTAATACATTATCTGAGATAGCAAAATGTTTGGTCATAATAATTAAAAGTAAAACAAAAGCTTAAACAAATCTTTTATGGTTTTCGGTAATTATAGTACAATTTTTACATTATTTTTGTTTATTATTTATTTTCAAATAAATTTGGAAACCAGCAACAAAATTTCAATATTTCAAATTCTTAAAACTTCAATGTCAAACTTGAATGTTCTAGATTTGTCATATCTGATCCAATTGCAGAATTATTAAAAAATCATGAACGTTAGGTGTTAAATATGAAGGATACATCCAAATAGATAAAAATTAGTAAACTATGTTATTTTACTGTTATTTATATCACACTTTACTCGCATATCTTATTCGACTGACATTTTTCTCTTATTTTGCTCTCATAACGTATTTTACCCTTTTGTCATATGACAATAAAAAGTCATAACGATAATACAACAATCAGTTTGTTATTGTTATTATTGAAATCGAATATCTGAGATTTTTAGCAGCAAAGACTATCATTCCCTAACGCTAGAGAGTTAGAGTTAATAAATCTAAAAAACTTCAATGGACAATGGAAAATGTGAAGAAAGTGCTCATGAAAAGCAGTTTTGGGATTAGAATTTTTGAAGACAAATTTTTTTAGCGATTGAAAGTGGGATTGTTCCAAAGGTATGTTTTTTTAAGTTTAAATACAACATACAATGCACGAAAATATGTTCAACGTCATTTTCTTTATTACAGGAAAGACAGTTAGGGCTCTTATTTCCAAGTTCAAATTTATTCAGAAAAGCTGGACTGATGATCATCTGGGTAATTAGACAAGCAGTTTTCACATTTTCTTTTCTATTTTTAATCCATGATGCAAGTTAAAGTATAGACGAATATCCTCTAGAATATCTTGATACTTTCTACTTCGATAAATTTGGCGCGTATTTTGAAGCGATGTTTTTTAAGAAAAAAAGAGATTAAATCTTCAACAGGAACTCAAAATATGGGTACGACATCGTGATACAATTTGTTGCATTGACTCGATTCATTTCGAAAATATTGAAGGCGAATGTCGCAATTGTCAATATTTTCCCTATTCTTTCTGTTATTCATATCTTTAGAGAAAATATTAAATATCCAAATTTTTTAAGGCTTTGATGACAATTTAATCACAAGCAAACTTTATTAGTAATTTTTTTTAACAACTGCTTGTGAACTGGGACATATTTGGCTCTACCGAAAAAAAAATATTCCCCCCCCCTTGTAGAGTCATCTATGGTATTTCTAATTACTCTGCAGATGTAAAACCTACTTTCATCTTTTGTGCTAAGACTTAAAGAATGGATAAATGCTGAAGATAATATATACGTCAATATAACTAATGGGGCGTCAATATAATTAAGCTAACGTCAATATCAGGTTAGTTATATTGACGCCCTATTTTGAAATAAAACTCCAGCTATTTTGCGACTAACTTCGTAATTTTAAACAGGGGTCAGTTGACGGTTTGCTGATGACACGAATAAGAAATCCGTTGTAGTCGATAGACAAATTCAAAACTGGTTTTACATGATTACATTCGATGACGTTGTCCTGTATCTTCTCTAAATTCACCGTCTTAAAATGAGACCAAAAAAATCCATTTGGTATTAACTAATAATCCTATACAGCAATTTCAAACTTTTCAATTAATTTTTTTCGTAGGAAAAGATAATTGTGGCATGATTGAATACTTATTATCTTTTTTTTAATAAAAAGCATAGGAATGTATTTTAACTTTCAGAAAATAACATTTTGTTACTTGTATGCATGTCACATGTTTTAGACAAATAAATAACTACAGAAAAATTAGATGAAAATAAGTTTGCTATCATTTTTACTGTTTGGGAATACGATGACTTAAAAAATACAAAATTCAGTTTGTTGAAATTCGGTACCTGCTCTTAAAATTTAAATTTCAAATTTGTATTATATTTTTAACAAAATAGGTCCGAAAGGAGTTTATTTAACGGTCCGATACTTCAAAATGCTATGAAAGATTTAGCATGAAGATTTATCAGTAGAATTTTACAATTATACAAAGATATGGGATTAAATCTCTTTACAGGTTTTAATTCTGTCATATTGTCAATTCGCAAATAAAAGAAAATTATTTTTATAAAAAACGAAAACAAATGAAAAAACAATGTAGTGGGACACACTTTTCAATAAGTTTAGAAAAGGAAGATACTCGAAACGAAAAGGCAACATAGAATTAATGGAATACAGATTTACAATAAAGTAACATCACAGCTTCAGTGGTAGCAAGAAGCAACACAGAATTAATGTAGCTCTGTTGTAAATTTGCAACAAAGCTACATTAAGGCTGCAGCTGGAGCAAGAGACTTCAATCCTTTGAAAACTTAAATGTTTCAAAGGTTTGTTGCCGATACTGCTTTCTAGGTGACATTATCGTATTTGTCAGGCTGCTTGTTAATTCTGTAACCGCTTAATTCATCAACAACAACAAAAAAGTCCCACATAGCTAGGTACTATGGTCATTTATTTTTATACTTTGTTCTCTATTGTAAAAATAGCTTTTTTTAATACTTACTAACAATATTCTTTATACATCCACTTATTTCCGTTTCTTACTTTGAAAATTTACTAAAATTATACACTTTACAGCATTACTTTTCATTTTTGTATTTACTAGATTGGTACTGATGTCCATTGCTATGATATGAGATGTTTATTGTTGTTTCCAATGGCACTTGTCATTATCAAGCCTACTGATCGCTGTCAGCAATTTTAAGCCTGGATTACCATCCCTTGTTTTTCAGCAGCGCCAACAAGGGCCAAGAGTACAACTTCGCTACTTCATGCTCCACACATTCGCTTGCACAACCCACTTTCACAGGACGGGGGGGGGCACATTCGCACATCGAATACAGAATAACAACCATACCCGAACCGGGACCCCCATAACACCAGGAAACTCCTAAGCCAGGACGCCGGAATGATTTTGAATACATTATATTTAGTTGTGTGTGCAAGTTACTGCTGCTTTATAATGGGATTCGGTACGATGAAAATTTTGTTAAATCGACGAATACATCGATTTTTCAATTATGAGTGATAACTGATTCTTGAGCCTTTGATTTATTAATCTGAAATTTTCAAAACAATTTGACAAGAATGAGTGGGATATGGAATTATTTTGCTTAACTTGACATCAAGTGACATGTTCACTTCCAGTGTTATATATTTCCTGAGCAAGTAGCGAAGTCACTTCATTTTTTCCATGAAATAAAAAGCAGATCAGTAGTTTGATACTGTAACGATTAAATTTTTCTTAGTTTTAACTGCTTTCACTTTTCTTTTTGATGGAAATTCTCACGGGTTATTATATTCATCTTCGAAATTATTTTCATTTCAGTTTCATTGAAATGATCTAGAATGTTTCATGTGTGTTAACAGATGCGTAATAAACAGAACTGCAGAACATTTAATAAATATTTTGACAAAAGAAAATTTATCGGACAAAAAAGTTGACATTTTCTAATTTCATCTAATAACCCTTAAATATTTTAATGATCATTAATAAATATGATAATTATATATTTTATAAAATTGATATTTTATGTCTTACAAATGCCACATTATTGTTTTCAGCAAAAAAACCAAATTGATTGGAGTTTTTTTTTTTTTTTCATTACAATTCTTCCAGGTTGAAAACTTTAAAGCTGTTTTCTCTCGGTTTGCTTTTTTCTCCAAAATTCTGCCTGCTGCAAAATGTTAAAAGGCAATTATATTTCATTGTAATTACATAAATTTTTTCTGCCCACTCTTAAGTGCCTGCTTAATAGAATCAGGGATAAATTTGTAAAAATTTTGATTAGAATTTCCTCTAAAAATGCTCAAAGTAATAAAAAAATCTCATATTTTCCAAGAAAGTCCACAAAATTTTAATTGACTTTTTTCCCTTCTGAAACTAATATAGATATTAAAATTTGGATCCTTAATTATGTTAATTAGCGTGCGAGGTTACTTAAAAAGTATGGGGAGAAATACTGCAAATTGTACGAGAAGAAGCATTTTAAAAAATAGTTTTAATATTCAAAATATTTAAAGTTTTAATTTTTGAAAATGAAAAACATGTTAGAAGTTTACGTTTCTGTACAGTTTACATCAATCTATAACAAAATTGGATGTATATGGGGGAAATATTTTTCGAAGGTACTGAGCCAACTTAAGATCAACTTTGAAAACTGAATAAAAATGAAATTGAATGCTCCAGACTAGGGATTCAAACCTCACAAAATATCGTATAGGTTGTGATTAAAAAAAAAAATCGGACAAAGTTATTACATTATAGACTAAAAATTCATTTAATTTAAATTTTTGTTCTTTTCATTTTGTCTACCACTTTAATTATAACATATTTCATAGATATCTTTTAGTTTATATATGGTTATTTTTGCATTTTTTGGAAGTAAAGCAACAGATCTGTAATTTCATAATTGCTTAAGCAGGGAAGACGAGCCTTTCATTTAATTAACATGCATATTCAAACCGTGTCTGATATAATCTGTCGTTTCAAAGACCTTAGAATTGATGGTCCACGTTTAGGAAGGGCACGAAAACGTATGGTTATCATTTCCAATAATAGTGAGACCATCAAAAAGGAAGTTAAACGCAATCCGTAGGTTTCCATGAGCTAGATCGCTCGTGAAATGCAAACAAGTGACCGATTAATGGGGCGAATGGCAAAAACAGAGTTTGGACTGAAATTTGCAAGTTCCAAAAAAGTTTAGCTTCTGCTTGAAAAAAAAAACGAACTTGTTTGGTTCCAAAAACAGAACAGTTTTGAGAAGGGCCGCAAGTCAACACTGGGAGAGACTCCCTTCCAGTAATGAGAAGCTATGTACCTTCCAGTAAGTTCATAAATCCTAAGGTGGGTTCACATGAGACTAACTATTGCGCGCAATAGAAGATCACGCCTGCTACCAGAAAATCACGTGACCACAACGGGACAATGGGAAATAGTTTTCCAGTCAGGACAACCGTTGGCAAATGTCCCAACGACGTTGTCTCAACTGTTCATACGCGGACAGTACAGGGACAACGATTGCGCGCAATAGTTAGTGTCGTGTGAACAAACCCACCTTAAGAACTATAGGAAAGAATCTGCAGATGATCCAAGCATTTCAGTAATTGGTAAACATTGCGAATGTCCAAAGTCTGTCACGGCCTGGAGCGGAATTTGGGTAAGAGGCAAAACGTATCTGGTCTTTGTGGATAAGACCATTAAAATAAATCAAAAGGTGCACCAATAGGACATTCTAGAAGTCGTTTCATTTCCATTGGAAAAAACGCACTTCGGCAATGTAAAATGGGCGTTTTCTCATCAGTTCACAAGGCTAAAAATGTAGAAGATTGGTGCAAAGCGCATTTTCCAGACGTGGCATCATCTGGAGAATGGGTGCAAAACTAGCCAAATTCCAATCCCATGAATACAGAATAAACTGCATTTTATTAAACCTGTTATTGACACATGACCAGTTTTACCAATGCGTGGGGATGACATAAAATTGCCTCGCTTATGTATTGGACATACTCAGATTACCCACAAGTACCTGCTTTCCGGAGAAAGGGAGCTTTGTATTCTTCATGCTACACCGAATTGATATTTAGTCATATTTTGATTGAATGCCCAGCTTTAGACTCCCATCGCCACTATTTGTTTCACTTCACAAATAGAACTCTCCCATCAAGGAATTACCATCCAAACATCTTTAAATTTTTAATTGCTATACACCTTTTACCATATATTTAACTTAAACAATTTGCTTTTCAATTGTTTTTTAAACAAAGATCTCACTTTTTTCTTCGTTTGTTTTAGCTTTTTTACATGAAAATACATAATTTTATACGAAGCTTCAAACATTAACAATGTTCTACCTTTTAACATAAGAATGGCCCTTGTGCCAAAAAGCACAAATTAATCAACCAACCAACCCAATCCCATGACTACAGCGTACGGCCCATTTTAGAGACTAGAACTTGCACTAAACGACATAAAAGTTTGGACTCTCTAAAGCAATAACTTTTACGGAAACGGGATACATTAAAAGTAGAAGATTTGCGAACCATTACTGAAAATTTCAATAAGCATTTTCGTCTCTGCAATAGGCGGCCACTTTGAAACAAATTAAATTTATTTATAAGCAGATTTATACTCTTATTATTTTTTATTATATTTTGTTAATTTATTTATTTTAAATCAAGTTATATTAAAAATTGTTTGTCCGAAATTTTCTGCCACCCCTTTATTAATATAATAGCTTTAAAGTCAAGTTAGAAAAATAAATGCGGATATATATTCATTGACTTTTCGGAGCTCATTAAAAATTTGCAAAAAGAATTTTGGTAAATCGATTGCAAATTAATAAAGGATCCAAGGAACGAACATCGTCTTGAAATAGATGTTTGTTATTAATAGCAAACTGAGGACCGAAAGATTGTTTTCTTGGTTTTAAACTTTCCTTATGCAGTGTAGAATATCTTGCATTCCATATTATAAAGAATAAATTCTAATGTACATTTTGAATTAAATTAGAAATTTGCCGAGTTTTATAATTTTTGTGATAAAATAACTCATTTCAGTTGCCTAAATCCTTGAGAGAGGTACAGTTATGTGACTGAATCTCCAATTCACCCGAAGGCACGAAGAAAACAGAATGGCCGCTACAGCAACACTGCTGGGACCTGTGGTGGATGCCTAAAGGCCATCATCGGCCATGGTACAACTCTTCCCAAAGGAAGGACGTCCCGACATCGATGGGAGGTGCCAGACCCTCCACCTTTTCGTGTACACCCTAGGGTGGGGAGAACCAATTACCATGCCGGAAGCTTCTCATCCTCATTTCGAGGGGCAGGTTGAAGGAGATATAGTAAAGTGCTACAGTGGATATTACGTTTATATTCTCAAGAATAGATAAAGAGAAAAATAAGCCGATCGATGGTCAGCCAAATGATCCAAAATTAGATTCCAATTTTCAATTTAAATGCTGAAACTGTACACCAAGTATTACCTACCTAGCTCTTTGCCTTTTATATTTATCGTGTTTCATTATATTTGGATAGACAGATAAATTACCTACTAATACATTTCGTCACAAAATTCGACAGAAATATCAAAATTTATTTTTAAAACGCCTAGAAAGCATCTGAGTTACTTCCTTCACGGATAGGTATATTTTACGTATTTCCACAGATTTGGAAGAACGCAGGAAAATAAATGCATTTGTGGAGAAATTGGTTCCGTTTGTCACTATTTAATGGAATATATTGAGATCTCAGAGATAAGGAATTACCTGAAGATTGTAAATAATGATTTAAGTACAGTGCTGATGGTACCAGGTCATCTCAAAACCCTGAAGGATATGATGTCAAAGATTGACAGCTTCATCCCAACTGTTTGAGAGTGTGCAAGTGGGGAGAAAGACAGCTATTGACTACCTCGAAATGGATGTTAGTTTGACTGATCGATCAATGTAAGGTTGAACAATATTTATTAAGCAGTCGACCACAACAAATGCCGATATTGATACATTCAGTTGTGGCTGGGTGGTCGGCTGTATACAAGAAGAAGGTATATTTTACAAAATAAGTTTTTCAAATAGGGGAATTTTTCAAAATTCAAAAAATTTTAACGACTAAATTTTTTGGTGATTATAATACTTCCTATGCAATAAAGTAAAAAAATAGTCACGAATACTACATTTATAAGAAAAAAAATAGCTAGGAATATATGCTTTATTGAATTTACGTTGTTAGTAAACCGAACGATTGCTCATAATTTTTACTTTTCTACCTAAATTAGTTGATGTATTATTAGGCAATAATATTGTGAGACGCAACACTAAATTCAGAGCTAATTTCATCATGTTCTGAATTAATTGAAGATGTATCAAGCAATAATATTATGAAATACATCACTATTGTGATCCAATTTCATCATGTACTGAATAAATTGGAATTATATTATCGTAGAAACAAATTCTAAGACACAACGCTATATTTAGAGCTAATTTCATCATATTCTAAATAAATATGTGTTCGAAAGTACATCCTGTACGTTTGCACCTCCAGATCATTTGCTAATACACAAGAGACTCGTCAGAAAACAGTATGATCCCGCCTCTTTGCACAGTCAAATTATTCCAAGCTAATTCTCAAAATGCAGCCCAAGCGCTCTACATTATCTGATGTATTATTCTGTCAGCGAATTGTGGGCGTGACTCAGCAAATAGCGGTTAAGCCGATTAGCATGGAGAATGAATGTTTGTCAGAAATTGTCATAATCTTCTAGTTCGCAACGTATACAGAGGGTTACAAAATGGTTTCTTTTTTAGTCTCTGTCAAATTTATTCATTTATGTTAATTTTCTCGGATACAAGATAGGCTTAGTTTTGTGATCCATAAATAAATCTAATACAAATTTTTTATGATTTTTAAGCTTTACAATACTTTTAAAAGCAAAAAAGAAGTATTTTTACTTTAGTTTAATTATATTGACGTCTCATTTTAAAGCAGCATAAGGGATATTTTGGAAAGAACCCTGTATCTTTGAACCGTGTTCAGACGTCGAAGAGGAGGACATCTGAGTTTGACGTCTCGTTTTAAAGCAACATAAGAGCTATTTTGGCAAGACCCCCGAACATTTGAACTGCGTTCAGACGTCGAAGAGGACATCTGAGTTGGCACTCTCTCATTCACCACATCACAGCAATGACAGCTTATCACCAAGTGGTGCAGCTGGTATATATATATATATATATATATATATATATATATA
>JAPMOQ010018919.1:375272-409289 GCA_026543055.1 Argiope trifasciata
ACACATATATATATATATATATAGAGAGAGAGAGAGAGGAGAGCCTAAAAGATTGCTATGTTATGCATATAAAAGGTAAAATGCTTATTCGTTTTGTAATATAGCAAGTTAAAATATTCTCCACTTTTTTAATTTTTAAAATATTTTTCACATAATTATGAGATAAAATTGTCATTTAAATTCACATTATCATTAAAGTTTAACTTATTATCAAATAATGTATTACATGGGAAAAATAGTACTTAGTGAATTCTTATCCAGATTTTGAGTCTCAAATTATTTACTATGCAATGAATCAGTTAGAGAGGAATTATAAGAAAAATTTCGCTATAAAATGCTTATTTGTATTTTAATTATTTTAAAATTAGCATAAATTCTCAAAACTTTTAAGAAATTCAACTAATAAATAAAATATTCAATTAATAAATAATAAATTTTTTGAAGTTTAACGCTAAATTACTACAACAAACCAAATAGCATTTACGAGTTTGAAACTTGGAGTATTTTATATTTTGTTAGCAGAATGCTCAAAATTTTATCCACCCTCAGAAAAGTTATTTTGAAACAAATGCGCATGAACAGATTTTAAATAAATTGTCACTGCGATGAAATATGACACAATATTTGCTAATTGACATTTTTGAAATCCTCCACATATGCACAAAATATTTTTCAGGATTTCAAGTTAATAAATGAAATGACGAAAAAGGACAAAAGACGTTATAAATCTGAATAGGAATATAATTCCTTATATCTTTAAATCAAAGAAAATTAAGAAATAGAGCCTTTAAGTTTAGAAATTAATATGGATTTGTAAATAATAATGGAACGGCATCATATTCTTTTTTTAAATTTTAGTAGAATTGAGGATATTAGAAAAATACGAGCTCCAACTTGTTTACATTCAGAAGAGTGAAATATTTCAGAATAAACTAAAGTTAATTATAAAATCTTAAGTTAAAGTTCACTCGTATGCAATAAAATGTTTATTTTAACCTAAATATATTTTTTAGGTTTACATTTAATTGCTTCATTTCGTCATACGCAAGCTTTAATTGAATAAAAAGGGAAACAAGTAATATAAAAGAAAATTTAATTAAATTCCCGCTTATGTCAACAAAGAAATTTTTTATTTTAGTTACTTTTTATTAAATAATAATAAAAAAATTAAGTATAAAAAAATTATTGATTTTTGCAAGAATTGAACTCGCATTCTTCACCTTCAAGAGAAAAATGCTGATTTTACCGATTGAGCTAAAGCATGTTGATTTCAATTTTCATTACAAAAAGCTAATCCTCTATTTAAAGTATTAAAAATGTGTTAAATTCAATAAAGGAATTAATATTTTACAAACCTGTATTAACATCAAATGTCATTCACTGCAAGTTTTAAAAAAATGTATTTGAACTTGAGTGGAAAAAATAAAATTTTATCATTCTACAGTGTTTTATAATAAAGGTTCTAAATAGTTTTAGTGAAAACTAATATACTCAGATATTCATCAATGAATTACAAATATAAATTCAAAAAACATTGAATGTTTGCAAAATTCTAATTATCTTTTCATATTTGTCTAAAGAATTCATTTTAATGAGTATATTTGTACAAATGAATGAAAAATTCGATTATACATTTTCCCTTCATGAAAAGTGAAAAAAAATCCGAATAACATATGTTTGAAAGATTTTTAATTTAGAATGTATTTTACAACATATTTTTATTACATTAAAGACATTAAATGGATTTTCGTGTCTTCTAGAAATGATTTCTTTTTATATGAATTTAGAATGTTTGTAGCATAAGAATCGGAGGTGTGTGTAAGCGTACATTTATCATTTCGATTTACACTGTTTCGAATTACGTGAATTCAAAGCTATGCGATTCTAAAAGGTGTTCTAAAATTAACTCAAGATTTGAATTTGTCACCATTCTTGAAGTAAAGTGTTGGCAATCCTATAAGAAAACCATTTAACAACTAATAGTTTAGGGTAAGTCAAAATGGTAAAAAAAAAATTACTCTATACAACAAAGTGTTTTCATTGCTGGACAATATTTCAAAAATAATAAAAATCTGGCGACCACAGTTCGGAAATTTGAGAATTAGCACTGTTGGATGTATTTGTAATTCTAGTTCTCTTTATTTTTTTAACTCTGTTCTTTTGTTCCTTATGCGTTATTATTTATCTCTGTGTGTTTTTTATATTCATTTAAATATGATATTGTATCTGACAGCAACAGTTATGATTTATGAGATTGTATCTAGCAACATGCGGAACACAAGGCGAAGGAAGTGGGCGGTAAATAAAACATTGTGGTGTTTACCTTTCGATTATGGAATTTCTTACTTACTCAAACCACTTCAATGGTGACTTCCGGACTGTTTATGAGCAAAGTGAATCACGTCTGAACTTTTGTTTAACATAACACAACACCATAACGTGCCACCAGCGTCTATAATACTAAGTTATCTAACCAGTTATATGGGCACAGAATGGAAGGAAGACAAGGGAAAGAAAGGAAAATTTTAAGAAAGATGGAGACGATAAACCATCCACGTTTCTCCAGAGAGAATTCTATTGGTGTCAAATCCTACACGACTGTATTTAATGTTCGGAGACATTACAACTAGGTGGAGGGAAAAATACTTGAACAAATAGTGATTATGGGTTGAACAGGCAAATGAGAATACTAGCTAAAAAGAAAAGATTGATAAATTACATTGAGAACATCTGTGTGACATGTATCAGCAAATAAACAATCACTGTAGAGTCAGAAATCTGTAGCATCTGTCTGGGTCCTGCGGTTTTGTTTTCCTTTTTGAGAATTGCACTTATAATGGACTTTTGAGCACTGTTGAAGTTATAATTTCGGCTTGTTTTGACTGGCATTTTGGTCTCAGCTACTGTATAGCCTTGAGGAGGTCTTGGTATTTGTGAATATGGTTTACTATGGAGTGAATCTTGCTGCGTAAAAGAGTATTCGATTCAACTCTTCTGTATCATTCTTTCTCGAGACTTGGTTCTGGCTTTCTCTTGTGCCATGAGAGAGTCAGTAAGCATTCGGTGACATAGGGAATTGAGGATCCTATCTTCCCACAGCTACAGCAAGGAGAGTTGGCCAGATGGAATCTGTATAGGTATGTTGAGAATGGGCCGTGTCCAGTGAAGATAAGGACATCTGCTCTGTTCCAGTTGGTCGGTTGGTTGTAATTTTGTTTGTTTTTAATAATTCCATTTGGTTGGAAATTTTTGGCATTATGTTGAATGTGAACCGGCCTGTTTCGCTTTCTTCCCACTCCTTTTGCCATCTTGATATTGTCTCGGTTAGGAGGATGTTCTACTTTTATTCAACAGGAAAATATGCTCATCTAACGTTTTCATTTGTGTTGGATCTACTTCCGTTTCGCGGATTTTCAGTTTCGGTTCTGAAACACTTCTCCTGCCGATTCCTCGCATCTGTCTTCTTATGACTAAAAGATTTACTGAAACATGCCTGATCTGTAACGAAGTACCATTAATCGTATGATTTATCAGCATCGGATTTATTTTTATTGATTTATTTGAACTCAAAGATCTATGCCAACAAGCCCGCAAACATCGCGTTCTAAAGGAGGAAATTCAACGCTGCATCAACGAAATCCAGCCACTTTTATGCAAAATGGTCATGGGAAAAAATTGCGCATGTGTTATCAAATCCTTAGAAATCCTTTGCTATATTTTTTCACTCTATAAATTAATGTGCAGTTTACGATTTAATAAAATATATAAATTAAAAAGAAAAAAGTTTGTTTTTTATTTAATATAAATCTTGCGTTAACACTTTCTATAGCGTAGTGCTTTATTTCTATTAACCCTAAACTTTCAGCTACCAACACTTTAATGCACGAATGGTGGCAAATTCAAATCTTGCGTTAGTTTTGGGAGGTCCCAGATACCCTTCAGAATTTATCTTCTCACCTAGAACCATATGAATGAAAAATTCTGAGATGAAAATATATAAGATACATTTTTAATTTCCACTTTTTCCTTATGATCGTGAATGATGACAGTCTTTGGTGACTTTATTTATTCTATTAGAAGTTGTTGATCTGGCTAACTGATTATATTTCAAATTAACTGATTATAATTTCAATAAACGTCTAGACATTTGGTACAACAGAGAACACACGGTCAGGGATAGAATCGATACCATAGAGCCAAACCTCGTAAAGATTCACCCTTCAAAAAATGACAATTATAAGTTAAAAACCCGAGTTTTGATTCAAATGAAAAAGGTTTAAAAATTTCAAAAAAGGAGCTTCAATGAAGAGCGTGTTTAGTCGCGTGACAAGTAATAGAAAATATGTTTACTGCGAATAAATTTTACTTGAAGGGAAAAACAAGCTGTCAAGTCATCAGGCAAAGATTTAGATATTCAAGGTTTAGCGACATCAAGATAGAAACAATTGATGGTTTTGCTGTAAAAAAGGGGTAGCTCCAAATTTGCAGAAAGCCGTAAAAAATGTTTGAAAATTCTAAAATCTAAATTGTGTGATTTCCCTTTTGATCAATCTTTCTAACTGTTATTACATTCTATAACAGTATTTTTACTCAAAAATACTTTCTCCACATGACATGGCACATGTTCGAATGTTGGAGCTGCCTCTTTCTTGCAACCAAATAGATAATCTGTCTACTTATATAAAACTATTTCATAATGAAATTGTATTTTACTATAATACTATTATATTTAAAGTAAACTAACAAAATCTGTGTACAACTTGATTTTTTTGAAAAAATTATATTTCCATTACTCATCACATTCTCTCCCCTCCCCGTAACTTTGGGGTTTTCTGATGTGTCGTCGGGTTGTAGTCCATCGTAGAACTACATATCATTTTGTGGGATGTATTTGCGATCTAGTTCCATTACATCTGCCATGTCTCTAACCACCATAGGGCTGTTCCGTCTGTCCTAAAAAGGATGTGAAGTGAAGAGTGGAAGAACAGCTGCAAGAGGGTGGAGACCATGATATTTATTAAGGAGTCTGGACGAGGAGAGTGCATCATTTGTAGGATTTCTGAGGGGAACTCTGAGTATTCCTGTCTAGTATGTTCAGTTATTACAATATCCTTACATTTTGCACTCTTAAGTGGAAGGGATTGAGAGTTAGATGACTAAATCATGTTTGACATTAACATATCAATGTTTTGGATGTTGAATATTCTTACTGGCTTGTTACAGAATAATTCAAAACTCCCTCTATAATAGGTTTCTTGTATTAATTTAAGATTTTTCTTAAATAAAAAACTTTATATTTCGTTTTAAGATACTTTTGTTACCATTATAAATTATGTAAGGAGTTTTCGGAAAGAAAACCTTTGATAGCTCTGCGAAGTTGATAATCATTCTTTGGGTAACTTAAATAACAACAAACTTTTCACTTGTCTTCTTTATGATACCAATTTAACGACACGGTTGAAAAACTCTCTCTAATTTCCTTGCACGTTTTTCAATATTTTCGAAGGCAGAATCGATGAGAGAAAATGACGGCTGCTCTAGGAGCTATCTCTATATTATAGCAAGCTAATGAGACAGACAGCTCCATCGCTTCACTACGCGAGAACCAACGAACAAGGTTTTTTTAACTAGATGAAAGTACATATAATTCCGAATTCCCATAGGTTGGAGCTATATCCTTTTTGCAGAAAATCTTTCAAATCAGTTTTTACCCGACTCTTTTATTTTAATATGTGCTACAGTGAAAAATGATTCTGCGTTATGCATCGTGTCTACAAACATTCCTTTTAGTTTTTATTTGTAATTTCACTTTAATAATTTAAAATTCGCGTATACTTACGGGTTAAGTGAGTTTTCAACTCTCTTGAATATGATTTACTCATTATTAGTCGATCTCACCTGAAATTTCAGTTATTGATATCTCTAGAGCTCCTTTCTTCTGTACTGTGGTGTACTCACTGTGATTTCATCACCTGCTATTTCAGTTATAGTTATTTCCAGAAGTCCTTTCTTCTGTAGAGTGTAGCATTCACTTTGATTTCATAATCAGCTGTGATTTCATCACCTGCTTTTCAGTTATAGATATCTCTAGAGCTCCTTTCTTCTGTACTGTGAAGTACTCATTGTGATTTCATTATGAGCATTTAAGCTTCGCAATAGACGGAGTTCTGGCCTAGGGGTAGCGCGTTTTACTCCGTGATCTTAGCGTTCCGAGTTTCAAATCCTGGTTTAGTTTGGACTCTATCCTGTGTTCTATCCGTGAGGTGTGTGAAAGAGTCCCCTTGTAAAAAGGGGTTGGGAAGTCGAGTGTTAGTGCCATCTTCATATGAACTAAAGTCTGACTTCGGCCCTCAGGCTCTCAGTGACCTTTACCCTCAGAAGTTACTGCAACCCTATTCGCCTGATCTCTTGTCTTGTTTTGAATTGATGTTCAATCCAAGGGGGATAAGCAACAACAGTATACTATACTGAGATAGCTTAACAAATGTGCATATTTGCTAGTAATATACAATGGTAGATGATCTGCCATTATTTTTGAATTCACTATATAAGTTTTCTCTTATCCATTTGTAATATACAAATGTCAAAAGACGTTTTGTACTTTTCATTCTTATTCCAAAAAAGATTTATATCTTTGAGAAAGAATGTCATAGCATAAAGACCTTTTAATTTGTTTAAAATTTAAAATTAAATAAGCTAAAGTGTTCAAGGTGGAATTTTCATATAAATGTATCCAAATATTATTTTAATTTTAGAAATAATTTGGAAAAAAAATTACTTGGTGACCAGTCATAGCTGAGAATAGAATGACCAAAAATTTAACACCTAAGATTTTGAAATTTCCCTATGTTGGTGGTGATGCGTATGGTCAAAATCAAAACCACCTTGCCGACTATATAACTCGTCTTATTTTTGATGGCGTGTTTCTGTAAGAGAAACAGTTCGCAAGCGTTGCTGTTTTCAAACAAGAAGAGACACCTTGGTTTAAAACTTAAATAGTAGAACAGTATAACAACGGAATCGAAGAGGGCCTCATACTTCAATAAATGCTTTGATAATTATTATAGATGTATAGAAAAATAAAATAAGGTATTGTGACTTAGTAATTATTGTGTTGATAACTTTTATTTTTATACATTTATATCGAATAATTTTTTTACTTTCAGGGGATGTATCATATGAAACGTTCCGGTTTCAGGTTGTAGTGAAGCACTCTTGGTATGGATACCTTTCCACTATTTGTGATAACAGCGACGGAAAGATTCTTATCTTTGAAATTTGGAGTTAATCGCGTTCAAATATGTGCAACCATACTGAATGAGAAGAGATCGATACTCTAAATGCTTGAGTATAAAATTTGATACCGATTTGGAATTCAAATAATAATTTTATATACTGTTATGCAATATGGATTCCTGTGAATGCAGTTTCATGCTAACAATCAGAGGTATGCAAATATCTTAATGGATGCTGATTGGATTTTGGGTTAATATTATCACTACAAGTATAGCACCTAAACAAAAAATTAAATCTGACGAGAATGAAATTCAAAAATTTAGAAAATATTTTTATTATAATCCGAGATTCAGAGAGTGTTCTAGAAAATTCTACATCCTGCCATGGAGACTATATAAGTTCTTAAAGTTTGTTTAAAGATTTTAAAAAGTTCATAAAAATTGCCTTTCATTGAAGACGTTGCTTTATTGATTTAATGTTCTTACAGTTACATTCATTAATCCGATTGAATGTACATGACAGAATGTACGAGAATTGAAAGCTTGGAGTTTGCAGTACCACTTCAAGAATAATTTATGTCACTTAATCAAGATTCACAATTAAAAAGTTAACTTTAAGAAGCTTCTTTGCAGTTTGAAAACGGACGATAACGAAAATAAATTGATTTTCAACTCATAAACTAGATATTCCGAATTCATTTTATTTATTTATTTTTCATGAAGTAGGAATAAAAAACGTAATTCCAAAAATAGTCCCAACATTTTCATATTAATTTTATTTCAATCTTCAAATAAAAATTTAATCTTATGATTCACTTTACTTAAATGACAAAAATAGATTCAATATATAATCAAACTCAGATAAAAAATATTATTTTATTTCTTTTTCTAACCATTTCATCAAAATAATACTAATTCCTGAAATTAAAGAAAATTATTCAGAGTATTTTAATACATATATATTTTTTAAAAACGGTTTCAAATAGTTTTTGTGTCTCATTTTGTTTTGCACTTGGGAATTTAATCACACGCCTAATCAACCGTCTTTCGAAAATAAGTCGCTCGCGGCTATGAGGGGAAATGAACTTCCATCAAATGAAGTATTTGGAAAAATGTCCTCGGGTTTTCTTTCATGGAAATAAGTTGGATACGCTTTTATGATAAAATCTATAAAAAACACTGTCATGCAGATTTTTCTTAAAATTATATTTGGTGTAAAATATATGCATGTAAATCGTAATTTATTTTTTCTTTCAGAACTTTTGCAGGGAAGCTTGGCGTTTTTCCATATAGCGCAATACAATCTGAATGGAAAGGCTTTTTTGTGTTATCTAATTTTGTTCGTTTTTTGTCTAATTATGTGACTGCATTTTTGTGTTATTTTGTTTAGTTTTATGAAGCATTTTAAATTTTATTGTCTTATTCTGTGAATTCCATTTTGTGTTATTTCATCCAATTTTCCGAATGTATTTTAACTTTATTTTGCCTAATTTTATAAATGCATTTTTGAGCTGTTTTGTCCAGTTTTATTAATGCATTTTAACTTTATTTTGTCTTATTTTGTGAATGTATTTTTGTGTTATTATGTCCAATTTTAAGAAAGAATTTTTCTGTTATCTTTATTTTACTGAAAATTAAAAACTGAAATGCTAAATAATTTTTTTGGGCTAGAAGGGATCTTTGAGTTTGAAAATTTGTGTTCTGCTTACTGGATAGTAAAATTGTAATCACTTTAAATTAAAAAAAAGGATAATAAATATACTAACTCGCAGATTAAATGTATAAAGGGCGAAGATCTGGTAAATGTTCCTTGAAAACTACTTGAAATTTACAGAACCACTTAAGATTCGAAGAATAAATAACCCTCATGCTCTAAGAGTTTCGGAATATTCTGTGAAAACAGTTTTAATATTACCAATATATTGCACTCCAAATTATTCTATTGATGTAAAAAATAAGCTTAAGTAATGACAATCGAAGTCAATTGCTTTGGAAGCTGAATGATCTGAAAAATTATTTGTATAAGCCAGTTAATATATCGAGCGTGTATCGCTTCAAATTGTATCCAAGCCCATAATTTGTGGTGTATGAATGGATGAAAAAAATTGACCAACTTTTAAAAAGAATGGTTTGAAAAAAATAGTTTAAAAAGAAAGTGGGAGGAAATAGATTTGCATGAAAATTCTAAGTATGTGCGTTTGTAGTAGCTTCAGTTTGGAGATGTGCCTTCAATAACTACCATAACCATCTCAAATATATAAAAATATTTCCTTTCTTATTTTGAAAAGCCTATAATAGGGTTCCCTGCGAAATTGATCCTATAGAAAGTAGAAGATATTTAATGATATTTTTAACGAATGTGAGGTTAATAATCCTTCACGACCTTAGCGGAAAATCTGAAGTCGATTTTGGGGACATAAAAAATAAAGATTAGAGAATATACAAGAATTTCAGCTATATCAAAAATCTTTATTTAAACTGATGAATAATTCTTCTACGGGAAGCAATTCATGCTCTATAAAAAATAGTTTTCCATTAAAAATTATTCTACAAACCTGAAAATTGAAAATAAACTGAAAAATGATGGAAATTTGATAGTTAGAAATAGATCTTAGATCATTAGAAAAAAATTTTTTTCAAATAATTAAGAAAATAACTTTCTTACATTTATACTGTTTCTAACACTCAACCTTTTTATCGTCCAACGAAAATTTTTATTTAAAAAGTGACGATTAACAGAAATTTATCATAAAAATTTATTTTAAACTCTTAATTTTTATTAAAATTATTAAAAAATAATTACTATGTTATATTCCGTATTTTGTTAAAATTTAACCACATCAAGGCAGATTTCAGTCACTAGTTACAATTAGATATTGATAAAATTATTGAAAATTAATTAGGAAATGGATATTTATATTGAAAAAGATACTTTAAGTTATAGCACCTCTGGGGCTATAATACAAAATCTAACGATGTAGTATTTTCACAACCTCATTAAGAGAATCTAATAAATTGCAACATTAATCTATTTTGAGAGCATCTTTGCAGCTAAAAAAGCATCATTGACAAAACTTTTACTTTCATAATGATTAAAGATGAAAGAAAATTAAGCTGTATTTATTTATTCCCAAGTTGGAAAGTTAATTTATTCGCTGTTGGCGTGCTCTGTATTTCTGCCAACTCGCACATTCTAATTTCTTTAACGATCGAATACATCTTGTACTCGGACATGACAAACGGCTAGAATGAATCGCGTGCTTTATCACTTGTTGCCACTTAAAGAAAACTAAATGAAAACGCAAAAAATAATATTCCTAAGAGAAGGATTCAGGCAACTTCTGCATGAATTTCGCGCTAATTCGCGCTTTGTATTCCGTGCACGATATAAATCCAAATTTGGAAATGGCGTTGATTTGGAAAAAGAAAAAGAAAACGATTACGATATTATTCCGAAAGAATTATTCAACTGTACTGGACACGGTCCAGATACTAAACGAGCAGAGTGATCACGTGATCAGGACGGTTGGAATTTATTTAGCACACGTTCTGACCTATCGAAAGACCTTTTTACCAGGTTTCGTTTTTCCGATAAAGTGAAACTTTTGACATTTACTCTAACTCTGGTTTTTGTGAAGATATCTTTGGGGAATCTTAACGCTCTCTGTGAAAGTTGGAGCTTTTTTTTTGTTGTTAATTAATAAGTGAAGGCTTTTTGAGCTGGATACAGTTTGACATTTTAGAAGTACCTTTTGTGTCTCTAAAGTAGCTTCAATTTAATTGCTGTCTGACAGAGCCGACCTTCCCTATGAAGGGAACCGGGTGCAAGAAACTCCCTGGAACCCTAAATTTTTTAGTAACGTAAAAAAAACACCCGAACATTTGAATATGTATTTAATGTCCGTGATTTTGTTTTTACTATTAATGACTCCAGGAAAACGACAATTTTTCCAAGTGTCTTCTCCGATTCTTAGTACAGCAAAAGCATTTAAGAAGACAAAAAAGCAAATTAAAGGAGTTTCGTTCCAGAATAGCCCTAATGTTAGGGACGTTAATAGAACAAAACCAAGCCAACTAAGCTTACTTATATCTCCTCAATAAATATCTTCGGTTTTAAAGTTCTAAAATTGTTTCCCAGAATTTATTTATGCTAAATTCCTTTAGTTTTTTAAAAGCTCACAAAAAAAATAAAAATAAGATTGCAAAAAGGCAAAGGTTTGTGCGGTGATACTCAATCAGTAACGATTTTGAACTTTGAAATTAAAGCTTTAAGACAAAGAAACAAATTAACTCTAGACGTTATACATTTACTTTGATAGTTTAAAATGAACGATAACTTTAACGAAAATTACTCATTCAAACTTTTCTGCCAGCTTTAGTAAATTTCAACACAAGAAGGATTTATCAGAAATGCAATTAAAGTATTGAATAGCTTTCAAAATTAAGGCTGGTGTGTCGTTTCTTTCGAATTTCAAAATTTTGCAAAAATTGTAATGAGAGCAGCTAAAATTAAGTTTATTAACTAAACAGTTAAGTTATTGTTAGCAGTTAATTATGTTTAGGGATTTTCCCAAAGGAGTTGCACAATTTCTGATGGTTACGGTGACTAAATTTTGTTAAGATGCGTTAACCATAACTTTTATGGTCTCATATATATGGTATATGGATTTTATACCAAATTTATAGATTTCAATCAAATTTAAGACAAATCCATATAGAATTACTCTGCCTATATGTCTATTCGAATATTATTTGACGAGATAACTATAAAAATGAGAGAGCTAGGTTGATAACATTTGGGATTCAGAATTAATATCTAAAGCAGAAATATGTATCAAATGTTGAACGAAATTCATCAGGGTTCTTTTTACCCTGTATGGTGAATGTGTATGGTGTGAGAAGTGAAATGATTAGCACACACAATGATCAGTCCATTGGTAGACTACACAACACAGACGCTTATTTACAGGACGATGTCAGGACAGCACACAGACGACAAATATTTACTACACAACTATGTACAGGAGACAACTATATACAGCTGAGACGAACACACAAGACAGCACACTGCAGATAGTAGTTCACGATAGCAACAGTAGTCCACAGGCAGAAATTCCGTAGAGACAACGTCCTCAGCTCACAAAGTGGTCAGACAGGTTTCATGTAGGAGAGGGAATCTTTAAGGGATTCTTTTCTACGCTCAGGTTAGTCTCTCCATAGCAGGCTGAAACTATTCCTCTGTCTCTTCTTGCCTTTGCTGCCGACTCACTACTCCACACAACGGGAGTACTCCTCAGTTCAGGACAGATCCGTTCCCGACGACAACACAACGAGCTACGACACACGACGCAGGCTTTGTCAGAATATGCCTCACAGAGATTCTCAGTCCTCCGTTCAAGACTCCCCAATTCAAGACCTCTATATTTAAGTCTTCTCGATCAATTCCGTCGCTCTACTTGTATTCTTCGTTGAACACCAGACCGTCGTACTTCGGCTTTATTCCTCTTGATTCTTCTTCAGGTCTTCTCCTTTCCTTTTTTCCCTGTGCTGCTTCTCGCTTGATTCATACTGCCGCGTCAGATGGCTGACTCTTATATATACCGGCAGGAGGTGGGCTAACATCTTCTGGACCAATCAGGAGCATTCTGGATGTATCTCTGCTCCTAATGGAAGGATCGGCAACATTCTCGATGCTTCGGGTACTTTCCATTTTGTCGCCAAAGTTGCCAAATGATTGCCAAGTTTGTCGCCAAGCCTTGGGACCTCTGACGTCACACCCATTCACTATTCAATACATATTACTGTAAATCTCTCTTCCTTACGATGACAGTATTAGCGCGGGAAAGCAAAACCACAGGTTTATAACAATATTTTGGATGATTTACGATAAAAGATTGATATCCTGTCGCGATAGCGCAAAAACACAATAGCTTAAATGAAATTTGATATGTGGTACTGAATTGAAATTTAATTGCAGTTCGGGATTAAGCTTTGATTTCATATGCCAGTGAAATACATATCCAGCTTTCTTGTATCTGTGTGTTATATTTATTTTAGTTATATCAATGTCCAATTTGGAAGCAACACAATGTCTATTTGGGAATGAACATCATAATTTTGATTTCCGGCCAGATTACGAGGACGACACTTGAACAACCATTCTCTCTTCAGATTTCTGCACCACACAGCCAAGATACATCTGGCCTATGATATCAGTTTTGAATGCATCCGGCAATATGGTGAATTGCCAGCGACTTGGCCTAGAATTCGAGCATATTCCTCATGGACAGGGCGTCCCCGCTTCCATTCTTGAAACAAGCATGGTTGTTTTCTTCCCTGTGTTCTGTCTGTGATGTGTATACAAGAAATATTCTGTAAAAGGGATTGTAGAAGCGAATGTGTGTATCATCTTCATAGAAGCTAGAAGCCAGATTTCTGTTCTCGAGTGCTCAAAGCAGCTAGAAGTCAGACTTCTGCCCTCGAGTGTTCATAGGAGCTAGAAGTTAAACTTATGGTTTTGAGTGTTCAGGGATTTTTACCCTCAGAAACTACTTCACTCTATTTAAATCACTGTCCGTTCATCAACTGTCTCGTAAAGTACCATAAGAAACAGCAGAAATTCTTCAGTAACTATAGGAGAGTTTGGTATCGGAACCCTCCGACTAGACTTTACCACCAGCCTATAGTGGCCGACGCGCAACAGTCAAAAATCGCCTACTATTAGTTTCTTATTTGTTCACCAATTGCATACGATGAATAATACTGTTTTATTAGAAAATATACGGAAACACTTCGAAAAAACCCTTTTAGTTGTTTTATAGTTACAACACTGGGGGGAAGTAGTTAAGTAAATATGGGCAAATATGACAAAAAATTTAGCTTATCATCTTAACATCAACATTCTTAAAATATAAATTTTATACAAAGAATTTGTGGAAGAAACAATTGATTTACCGGTTAAGCAATAATTCAAGACAATCAATATAAACAAAAATGAATGTTTGTCTGCATATCTGTTATGCGCTGCCGTACCACTCACCCGATTCTAATAAAGCTTTGAATACTTATTACTTGCACTTACGGGATGGTTATAGGCAGAGTAAAATTAATAAATATAAATAAAACCGAATGTTTGTCTGCATGTCTCTTCCGAATAAGAGATTGCAATGAAATGCTGAGCCGAAAGAGATTGCAATGAAATGCTGTGCCGAAAGAGATTGCAATGAAATGCTGTGCCGAAAGAGATTGCAATGAAACTTTGAACGCATATTACGTGCACTTATTTTTTTCTGTCGAAGATGGAAAAACAAAAATATATTACCAACCCTAAAATCCTGTATAAGAAAGTTTAAAAAATTGGATTAATACTATTTTATATATCACTCAATTTCAACGAATGTATTCATTTCCGATACGAAAATAAATGTTATTCTTTCTATCATACCTAATTAAACACAGCAGTTATTTGAAATTTCAAACGATATTTCCAAAATTACTACTTCTGCGGTTGCAGCGCGCCGGGTAGCAGCTAGTATTTTTATATGCCAACAAAAACTAAAGTAAAAATACAAAATCATCTATAGTATTAGAATGGAAAATTCATGAATTCTAATATGGCATATTTTTATTTTCTAATTTTGTATAGTTTTGTATAATTTCAGATCATTCAAGAGCAATGTGAAGTGGAAAAAATTGAGCATTTCTGGGTTTAGTGTTAGTTATATTAACGTCCCGTTTAAAAGCAACATTAAGGCTATTTTGATACGGACATCATTTTGAACCTCGGTTAGAAGAGGAGGAAGATACTTGAGCTGGCACACTCCCTCGTCGAACTTCTGCACCACACCAGTGGGACGACATTAGCCGTAACAGATTTAACGTACACCAGACTCACGATGTTTCTTCGGTGGAATCGAGGTTCGAACCGTAAGGTTCGGTATTCCACTTTAGCCCTAATTGAACATTCCTGAAACCTGAATAGAATATTTCTAATTGAACATTCCTGGTTTTAGCATTTAATTGAGATACTAAAACCAGCGGAGCTAATCGTAAGAATTATGCTGAATGCGGAGAAAAGACAATATCTCGAAGTACTTGTTTTTATCTTTCACACATTAAAAAATATAAGCAAAAAAATCATTAAGCTGTGATTTAGCAAACTTATATCATCGAGGGGATTTTTAATAATTTTTTAATGAATTCAAGAAATATGAAGGATTTCTACTTCACCAAAAAATCAAGAAATATCTTGTATATTGATATCGTATATTTGCAAATTCCAGGTTTGAATAGTGGAAGAAAAACTCGAAATTCTGGACCTAACCACATTATGATCTCTCCTAAATTTATTCAACATATATTAACGTAAAGTACTTGGCGGTTTCAATTTTAACACTAGACAATTTGGGTTATAAGCTTTGTATAAGCTCCTCATATTCCGAGTCAGTACATCATAAAGCAACAGCTTTAAAGGGCTTTACGAATTTCACACCGGTTAATAAAGTCATTTAGCAAAACTTAATAACATATTTTTATGATCTTGACTTCAGTTTATAAGCATATAAGAGTTATGAAAGTCAAAAACGGAAGAGATGTTTAATAAAATGTAAATTGTAGGGATAAGTAATCAATAAAATATTGCAGAATTATTTTCGGGGGAAGATATGAGAACTTCGTTGCTAAAATGATTTTATTCGTGAAAATATTCCGGGGCAAGTGCGTCTATATATTTAATGAAATGGCGAAACTTCAGTGTTTTCCGAAATATACGAAAAACGACCAAATACGTTCTTGATATTTTAATTCATGTTAACCATTTTTTTCTAGTTAATACTACTATTTTCTAATAAAATGATGTATCTTGCAATTTTTTATTATCCTTATTAGATTTCACTGAAATCTAATGGAATCCTTTTGCCAATATTTTCCAGTATATTAACACTGTATGTAGTAGTATAGAATAGGAAGAGCAATATGAATTTTAGACATACTTGCTTCCAACAAAAAATACCACACAATTAATAACTGCTATTTTTGGCAGCAAGTCCATGTATCATCCGTGTGATTCGTCGCCTTCAAACTTTTTATACTCATTGTACCCTTGCAGACCTTCGTTCTTATAGCAGCGTGTTGCTCTTATCCTCTATATCCTTGGTCAAATGTTTTTAATTACATTAAATAGGGAATATATTAATGGGATAAAAAGGAAAATAAAGAAATATACCTACTAGGGTGGTCTCCCAAAAGTATTTTACATAGTCTCTAACATAGTGTTATCTTAGAGGAGCCTTGCATATACCTTGCCACTAGCGCACAAAAATTACGATATATTAATTTGGCATATTTATTGAATCTATCGGGTGCTCCTTGGCGAAAGTTTTGGCGATTAATTTTTGCCATGCAATTAATAGTAACAGAAAACGAAATTTGTGTTTTAGACGTTTTTTCCTCAGCCTATTAAAATAAAAATTTGGCACATAACTGCATTTATAGTCACCAAATCACTCATCGAACTTGATACATTTGACCTATCGCGTTTACATATTTCTGAAAGTACTCTCCGGCATACGGTCAAATCTTCGTTAGATTTAACACAAAATCTGGCAAACACCAGATAGATGTTAAATGTATGTAACGAATTTTACTTCCCCAGCTACCTTCCTTCTGTAGTTATCCTATTATATTCAAATAGCCAGACAGACAGACTTCCTTTGAAAGGATCTTGCTCAACATTCATCCCGATTCATCTTCCACCAGATTGCGCATTTATACTTTGAAGGAGATTCTTTTTCCCCTACTCTTGACATTCCTCAAAACATTTCTCTTCTTTGAAGTTCAATGGTATAAGTCGTTGCGTTTTCATGTAACCGCTTTCTCGCATCCGGACCGACAGATGGTAAAATTGACTCAGATGTGATACACATAGCAATGATAAAACAGCGTGGTAAATGTCACTCGTTTAGTTATTTGCATTTCTGAATTACATATTTTTATATGCCTTTTGGCGCACAAAAAAGATATTTTAAATGGAATTCATCTAAATTTTAACAGAAATAGATACTTGATGAGCATCGATTACGAAAGAATTATATGAGCGCACGATAATTGGTGTTTTTCTTTTCGTTATCTTTCTATTTTTTAGATTGATCACTGGTGAACATTTAATTCTGAATTGCCGAGAAATCTGGGATTCTTATGCGAAAGTCCATCCTTCTAATGTGTTACGTGTTAAACCATATACCAAATTTCATTCTTGTAGCTTAAAGCGTTTTTGAATTGCCACAGATAAAAGGATAGACAAACACACCAAAGTAAAGACAAACATAATGCTAAAAATGTGTTTTTCGACTCAAGGAAACCTGAAACACAGGCATTCATCAAAATCTTGAGATCGAATGTTTTTTGAGGAATACTATATACGGTTGTTCTTACTACATTTAGTGCATACAAATGCAAAAACGTTATTTATTTCACTATTATTAATATTACATTTTAAAATAATTTTGATCGCCTTTTTCATACTTGCCAAAAATAACAATTGTTTTGAAATTTCTTGCTTGGTACTTTTTAAAGACCATTGACTATTTTTGTACCATTTAATTAATACGCATACAAATAATTTTTTAAACAGCGTATTTTTAATCCATTTTTCACAAATATCCCAACACTTTGCTGTGTTATTAGTAAAATAAAAATAAATTGGGACTAAAATTTGTTTTAGTTAAACGCAAATTTTTTTTATTTGCAACTTGGATAAATTTTGTTTAAAAAAATGTAACAGCTGTTAGATCTCAAAAGCTTTATTGAAATGTAACAAATTAAGGAGCATTTTTAAAATATAAAAATAAATTTAGGAGCCTCTCTATACATAGCCTATTACACTTTCCAGGAGTACAAATTTCCGTTGTTCTTTTTCTTTTCCAAACTTTCCAAATTATATTTGTTTAAAGATTTTAATTTAAATAATATGTAGTTAATTTTAAATAAGAAATTACAATTTTTACAAATTGTAATGTCAGAACGCTTCAACACAGATTACTTAAATAAATTTTAAAAACGTCGCTTTCACTAAATCAAGAATTTGAAACAACGCATTTGATTTTTTTAAAATTTTAAATAAAATAATAAAAATATATACACATAAAAATAATTTTCAATAATAGATTCAGAATGTTTAAAAGATAAAAAAAACATTAATCTAGAATTTTATAATAAGAGTATTTTATAATACATATTCCAGATTTCATTTAAACAAAACTCGATTGTTTGAAAAGTTTTAGTAAATGTTCTTCACAGTTAAATAGAAACACAAATGAAATAGTTTTCGAAATACCGCAAAAAAAATTTCAGAGGCTAGAGACAATTACCTACTTGACTATTTAATAATCTGTTCCTGACTATATATATATTTTCAGAGCATAAAAAAAAACTAATTTTGAATGCTTAGTAAATAGTGGTAACTCTCAAATAAAACAGAATAAGGAATGAAACCCCCCACTCCAACACTTTACTCATAGATTGTTTTATAAAACGGTTACGAAGAAATAGAAACAACAAAACATCTATGATTAATAATACCCATTCTAAGCACTCATGCACACTTATAAAAGAACAATAATTGTGGCTATTAATAAATTTTGGTCTTTTGGGAAACCGAAAACCAAAGAAAAGAAAGTTTACAACAATGAAACATCTAACAAATATAAATGAACAAACGTTAAAAAAGTAAGACCCTTGCAACGAAAATTTAATGTAGTTTAAGAACTACAAGTAGTAAAAATTATGGTTGCCAAAAGCGAAAGTGGGGGATAGTAAAAGTTTGGTTGATTCATGACTTCTTTGTGCGTTTATATGAACTTTTTAAAGAATTACCACGCATTTTTTGACGTTTACTATGTTATAACATTTAATGGTACAAACGATGCTACATTTTTACATTTGTTTAACTTACTACCTTTCATTTTTATCCGACGAAAACGTTAAAATCTTGAATTTTATTTGTTTTTGTCGCGCGTTCTTTCATTTTTTGTCAATAATACGTTATATATTTAATTACTGTTTGGAAGCAATGTTTCATAATAAAAATAACTACGCTATAACCAATCTAGTCTCATATATTTTAACCGTGAGACTAAACAAGAACTCAATTCTGCAATTAGTTTTTCATAAGAATTAAACAATTCGAATTTTTCAAATCACAATTGCAAAGTTTCTTTTTCATTTAGCGTTTTATCCTATTTTTATAATAATATTCGGTCATAACAGCATTTAAATAATTTCACATTATTTTATAATAGAAGATTACGATCCCTTACTAGAATTAACCAACTGTTCCAACGGAAAGGAGCTTAGTTGTAATCCTCAGATTTCGTCTATGGAATAGATTTAAAATACTTTCAGATAACAACAAAAACGATGTAATGTCTAAAGCAGAGTCATGCTGACTGTGATGTTTTTTGTTTCTTAATTTATGCATAACAATCGTTTTTTCTTTTCACTAGTTTCGTGTTCATGAAAAATAATAAACAGTGTATAGCTTTGACACTGAATTCTTGACACTGCTTTTTCAAGGCTGCTTGGAAAGTTGAGACTTGCATTTTTAACCTTAATTTTTAAGCGAAGTTTGAAATACAACTCTATGCCTTTTTCTTCACATTAATTTCTGTTTTTTCTCCCTCGACATTACTAGTAATACCGTCACACCCAGTTACATTATCTCTTGGGTGCAACTTATTTCTCCCTACGTATGGGATTAAATGAATCTCCATGTCATGTTTTTATTATCTAGTATACGAAGTATAAAACCAAACCGAAAATCAAAACTCAAAGTTTATACGAATCTCCATATTTCAGATAATTTTGAGTTCGAAAACACATTTTTACCTATTTGAGATAAAGAAAATATAAAATGAAATTTAAAATGTGATATTCATGCCACATTTGTAAAAACAAAATTTCAAAATTTGAGCATAATTCGTGCATGGGAAGTATATTTGCTTATTTCACTGAATAATACGATTACTACGAAACGAAGACCATGGATAAAATTCGGTCCACTAATTTAAAATCTATTGCATAGACATCTAATAAAATTTGCGCCAAATCCAACAAATTCAACTTAAGTATTTCTGACTTGGCGTGTGATTTTGTGATTGCAGTCGTTAGACGTGCGCCAAATTTTGTTTCCAATTCTACCTGAAAAAGGATCTAAGACACAGATACAATTTTCTTACATTATTTACGACATGAAAGTGATAAATCGTTAAAAATACTCGCTAAGGCTAGCATGACAGATTACGTAAAAATGCCAAATTCACGCTAAGTATTAATATTTTGTAACTGCTGTACGCATATGCCATGCAAGGTATTTTCTGGAATATCATCTTTATTAGAAAGTATCCGAGCAAGACTGAAGGAAACCACTTCCGATGTGTGTGTGTGTTTTCAGATATCCCATCCATAATCTTCTTTGAATAGCAACGGTAGATTTTATACCATCTTTGGGTTGCTAGAATATACTTGCCGAATTCTCGCAATATCCGCCAAATCACGATTTTAATGATGAATGTTAATACTATAGAGTAGCCCCAATTACAAGATTTCCAATGATGTTGTTGTTATTGAAAAAATGCCACTGTTAATTTAATGAGTAAAAAGGTATTTTTCTTAGTCCTCTTATAAAATTTTAGGCTACAATGATTTGAAAATAAGGAATTTTTAAATGTGAAACTTATAGCTAAAAAGAGGGGGACCCAAATATATCAAATTAATAGCTCTTTTTCTAATTTTTTTTACATACCTATAAAATACATTTAAATTTAAAATTGCACGCCGACTTTTTTTATTAGCATAAATTTCATATAATCAAATGAATATGCGTTTGCGGATATGAATGAATGAGTGTGTTTGTGTTAGAGCACTAGACACCAGACCATAGGATTTAGAGCTACCGCACTTGGTATGTACATATTTACTTTGGAGGATGAAAAAGTATACTTAGGCTGAGCTTTTTTGAAATTTTAATTAATTAAAAATGAAGCTAACATTTGTAATTTTACTGCGACAATTTCCAAAAATATTACAGAACAAAACTGTTTTCTTTTTAAATCCTCTTAAAAATGACTTTTTAAAAAATTGATAACATTTTTTTAACCTATAAATTTAGTTTCTATTTTTAATGAATATTTAAAAAAATGCTTTTACTTTATTTTCCAACCATTAATTTCTCACAAAATGAAAATAAAATTTAACCTGCAAGAGCACGTTAAGAGTGTATCAGTGCTTTGCCGTCACTTTGCCAAAAATTCAAAATGAATAATTAAATTAACTTTTATTTCAAACTAAACTAAGGAAAGTGTTATGCTCAGCAGGTATTGAAATGGCAACGTAATGTTATGGAGTAAATATAAGATGTGATATTTTCCACAACAGCTGATTGCAAATCAGAAAGATATATAGCACAGTGAATAAATAATCATAAGGCTTCTATAATAATAAGAGTTACGTTACTATCGAAGTTTAAATACATTTTGTTGATAAGTTATAAAGAGAGCAAGGTACGAAAGTATTTAATTGAAAATTTTAGAACTCATGGCGAACTATCTGGTCGCCAAAGGCGGCTATAATATTATAAAATAAATCATGTCTTGTATAGTTTTTCCCCTTTAATTTTATTCAAAATATTTTAAAAGGATTTCATAGTTATTATATTTCTATTTTTAGTAAATCTCAGCATATTAGGAGCAACATCTTATACTTTGGCAACGAATAAGCGGAAAAACGCAATGAATCATCGAAACCCATATAAAAAGATATTTTATTAATAGACAAATAAACTTTAGTAAATATATGTAGATGTAAGTAAATACATATACTTCTTAAATGTAAGTAAAAATGTAGAGTAAATTACTTCTGAGTTAAATAGTCCATTGAGATACAAATGCACAAACAGTTGGTATTTTAACAAACGTAACTATGTGTGTTACATGTATTCTTGGCATCTATCTTTGATTTTCATTTTACGATGATAAATAGGTTCTTTTCTTCAAAAAGCTTTGCAACAGATTTGACATTAAATTGATGTAATGCATTTGTAAAATTTCATAAACTTATTTATTTATTTTCCCTGTTCATATGCCATGTATAGAATATTCGGCGTATGATTCATTATATAGTAAATCCACAGCATTCATTATAGGATAATCATTTTGATAGTAAAGCAAAATTTATTCCTAAAATTTTTTAACATATAAGCATATTTTATGTTGATAAAATGCTTTAAATTACGTAAAGAATTTCTGTGTTTTCAACTGCTGAGATCCTTTTCGCTTTAGCGCATGCGCCAATTGTCTATGATTTCACCAAAATAAAGATGAGATATTTTTTTTTATTTTACTCAAGAATATGGAACATTTATATAAAATTTTTGAGTTGGGGGGGGGAGGAATTCAAATATAGTTAATTCCATTTAAATTTGGACTGAAACTGTTTCAAAAATTAATATCAACTTTAAGATAGAATAGTTAAAAGAAAAAATGCCCTTAACTTGTTAAGCTGGTAATTAATTTATGTGCAGTACTTTTACGTTAAAATATTTCTTCATACCCTGTTAACAGATTAATAAAGAATTCTAAAAAAAGCTATTTTGCTCTTTACACATTACTGCTTTCTAGAGTGAGTTGTTATTTAAGTCGAAATATATTCAGTTGCAAAAATATATTTTTCAAAAAATCTAAATTCCTATGCACTTTTCCTGTTTAATTATATTTCACATATTAGCATTTTAAGAAGAAAGAAAACCCAATTTTTTTCCCATTACAATTTATCGAAATATGAATATTTGGATTCCATTATTTTAAGATAATCAACAACTACAAGCAAATACTGTTCGTTGATTGGTAAAGTTCAATCGACCTCCAAAATACCCACACATCATCTAAATAATGATACTCATTCATTATTCGGTAAGGTTTGGTCAGAAAAGAATATTTTTTCGTTTAAAATATTAATATGTCATGCACATTATGTTTATTATATTCTATTAATAGAACCAGGGTCCTATAAAAAAAGTTAAATTCCATGAGTATTTTTTTTCATCATTTATTGAATTACCACTCCATTAGTTGTGTGCTTTTTTCAAACAAATGTGGTCCCTCTATATCCATCAAATACAACAATATATATCGTTAACATTAATAAACGCTGTTAGTAATGGAATAATATAGATATATAAATAAAATTTAAATAGATATATACTCAAAATTCAAATGGACACAAATCGAAATGAAGCAAGTTTTTTTCTTTCAAAATGAACTAAAAAAATAACACAAAAGAATTTTCTCTTAAATATAACATCTACTTAGAGATAAAAGTAACAGTGCATTTGTTAGATAAAGCGCGTTGAACAGAATGTAAAGCAACACATTTTGTTATTTAAAGCATTTTTCCAACTGGAAGTGCGTGTGGGGAAGGTTAAAGTTAGTTTAGGGGGCTCAGTAATTTGGAATTTCACCATGATCATAAATTTTAAATAAATTCTCTTAACATAGATTCGTCACACGATCTTAAATTAATTGATTTTCTCAAGAACCCAAAATAATTGGGGTTTTTTGTATTTTATTTTAAAATTCAGTTCCAGGTTTGTTATTTACATTAAAAACTGATTTTCCTTGCATTCATTTCTCTACTTGCTACTGACTATCTAAATTTGAAATATCTAGTTAATTAAAAGATTTAGTATTGTTGAAATTTAATTGTTACTAGCCGCCTTTAGTAACTAACTGGTTTTCCGATATTAATAGTAATTAAAATTTTCTACAAAATGTTTTATGTGACTTGAACTTGATAAATTTCTCTGCAAAATAAGTTTCTAACATATTCATTGTCTAATAACTCATACATCAGTTTTGCGTCTTTCAGTTTATTATGCAATCCATTTCTCTAATTTTCTGTCATTTTACTTTAAATTTTAAACTTAATTTGAAGGGAAAGTGATTAAGGTTTATTACGAAATTGAATACGATTTATTAGGAAATCGAGTACAGTTTATTAGGAGAGTAGAAAATACAAAATCGCCTAGCATTGTTCAGTAAAATATTCTTTACAACTTATACCATATCTCAAAGGATTTATCAATTCAACAATTGATTTCACATAAAATTAAAATTATTATATCAAGATAGAAATTACTTAATTCATGATATCAAGGGTTTATATACAAATTAAAAATTTGTAGTTCTGCAAAATAATTATTAATTCAAAGTTCTTATGAATCTTTTCATCGTTTAAACCACTTTTCTTGTTCGATGTATTCCTAAGGTTAAGAAATTATTTATTGGATTCCGACTAGAGTGGATATCTATTATCTATATATCTATAGATAAACCATAAATAATACAGGATTTTTGAATCATTATACATATTTTTGAAATGATCCCAGACAACCTCGCATTTATTCTCCAAGAAAATATAGTTCTAATTTAGTTCATTGTAAACAGACACAAGCCAAAAATTATACTTTTCTGGATTTGGTTTTCAATCAGTTAACTTAATCTCTAAATCTGAGGTTTTATCAGTTTGAAATCAACATATTGATGAAAGATCTACGTTTCTTTCATACAAGCGTAACGTGCTTAGACAAAGTGATTTTATGTTAATTTTTATTTTGTGTGAAAAATATTGTAAAAGAATATACTTAAAATATTATAGAAAATTAATCAAAAATATGGAAAATAATTATATGGCAAAATGATAGATATCATTAAAAAGATAATTTTTGAGTTTTAAGATGATGTCGAAATCACTTTTTTACGTAATAGTTTTGAAGTTTATCCAAAAAAAAATACCAACATTTCGCTTAGTTTAAAATTTTTAAAGATCTTCCAATGTACATATTTCCATCTTCCGAAAAGTATTTGTGTCAAATTTGGTTTAACCTTAAAGCTCCAACACACAGACACATAGTCTCATTCATGTTTATTATAAGTTCGAATTTAAAAATAAATGCTTGTGAAAATATTTACTTGTTTATTGAAATTGTTATTTTCAAAACGCTATAAAAAACTTATAACTACTTTTATTTTATTTATTAAATTTTTTCTTGAATTATAATACATTATTAATTAAAACTTCCACTTATTTAAGTTCAATCCTATTTTTTTCTTTATTAATTATTGTTTTTTGTTATTGTTCTCATTTTGAGACCCAACATTTTTATGCGAATTTTAGATTAATGAAATTTTTATCGTGGCTCTAAGTGCTTTTAATAGCAAAATGTGGTTATGTTTTTGAACTATTGTAACTTAATAAACACTTTCAACAAAAGGGTAAATGAAGCTTTATTTATTTCTATGATTGCTATGTAACAGCATATTAATCTTCCTGCCACGTGACGACTGCACGAGCTAAACGACTGTAAAGCTTAATGATAAATCATTTTTATTAATTTCAGTATATTCACTATAACAATATTTTTTATTGTTAACTGTAACAATAACTTGATTTATTGCAAATCACGTGGTGATGCGAGATTGATTGTGGCTTTGTTGTTGTAACCCGTAAATACTGGAGGCAGCAATATTTAAAAAATATAAACTAATGGAATGGAATCACGAAGTTGTAGCTTGAAATATAAATTTAATATTAATTGATTCTTCAAAACAGTGACGCCTTCAACTGCTATATGAAAGATAAGCATCTATGTGTTATCCTTTAAAGATAATTCTTACGTGATCGCCTTATTTTTCACTTTTTCGCCTTTTTTTTAATACGAATCCACCCTGCTAATACGAAGCATGTGTGCTAGATAGGAACTCAACCTCCAGACGGCGCTGCGATCAGCAGAATCCTTTTTCCCCAAGAATTACCTGTTCCCTCTCCGGATGGTGAATGATGAGGCGAACATCATTTTGTCACGCCCTCTATTTCAAAAGACGCCATTTATCCTCTATTCTGCCGGCGAGACTTCAACCTCTATAAGGAGTCGGGAAAAGAATTTTGAGAATGAAAGATATATTTATAAATAAAATGATGTAAAAATGTGAAAAAAATAGATTGATATATACTCCGATTGTCAAGATGAGTTTTCTAAACTATATGTCTGGGTTTATATTTTGTTTTAAAAATATATTTCGAACGACTAAAACTGCTGTCCTTTTTTGTTTAAACAATAAGGAAATTTTTGAGGGGTTGGATGTTCTCATTTGTATCACTCTTTTAAGATTCCCAATATGAAATGTAAAACGATAAAAAAAAAATAATCTTCACATATGTAATCATAATAAAAAATTAGTTCATAATTAACGTTCTTAAAAATTTTCTAAACATTCAAATGTTTTAAATTACCATCTGCTAATAAGGATTTTTTATATACAAAATAAAGTTCTTGAAAATAATTGGATCGTCAATTTTTTTCAATAATTTTTCGCCCATTTTTTTCAATTCCAATAATTTTGACTTCGAATTTACAATACCTTTCATTGTTTTAAACCTCATTTAATCAGACAACTTAACTTTCAAAATTATGCCCTCTGACTATTTGAAGAATTCTATACAATGAGAAAAACCAAAGTTTATCATTAATCTTATTGGGGTTTTGAATAGACTATTCACAGAAGACAAAACGCTTTATATTGCTAGAGTTGTGACGATAATCATAATTCAGTGTGTGCGTGGCATACACTTCGATTTATTATATCACGAGAAGTGTAATCTATATAAATAAAAATGAATGTATGCCTCTTATGCGCTGCCGTACCACTCATCCGATTGCGAGGAAACTTGGTCAACATATTGCTTACACATACGAGATGGTTATAGTGATAGTGCAATCATCTAAAGTATAAAAAATATTTTCAGATCTATTGACCGCATCTATTAACCACCGAATAACTAGACAATACATTCAATAAAGATGCTAAATTCAAGCTTGACGTTCATATTTCGTAGCTGTTATATGTAAATGCAATGTAAGTCTTTCTCTGATTTATAATTCTATTAGAGAATGTGCGAGAAAGTTTTAGGGGAACCAAACCTATAGGTTTGAAATTTTTACTAAACATTCAATAAATTTTAGGGTTTTTTTTTTTTTTTTTTTTTTTTTTTGCAATTCGAAAATATTATAATTCAAATAATTTTTGGCCATCTTAGTTTTCGAAAAATTATCTTTTCAACTATATTGAAAAGTTTATGAAATAAATACAGTTTTTATGTTTAATCCAGAAAGGAAATTTTTGGGAAATTTAAAAGGAAATATTTTAATGACATTTTTAACATTAAACATGAGAATACTGAACTAATATTAAACTAGTCACGCGATACAATAAGTAGTTTCTTTCATTACCATTCTGAAAGAACACCAAGCCTTACAATTCTACGAATCTAATGCATAAAAATGAATATTTGTTTGTAGAATATAATGATAAAAATAGAACAGATATTATTTATGCCTTTTTTCTCCTTTATATAGTCTCTGTAATGTATTCATTGCCAACAAGAAAATAAATATCCCTCTTCATATCATCCTTAATTAAACAAGATAACTATTTCAAATTCCAGACGGTATTTCCAAGATTATTTCATCTGCAGCAGCAACGCGCTGGGCACCAACAGGTACGCATATTAAAAATAAGCAATGCATTAATCCAAATCGCTATATAACAGCAAAAGAAAGAAAAATTTTTTCCTTCAGTTATTGTAATATGAGATTTTGACAGGGATTTTTTTCCAATGTTGTTGGAAAGGGGATTTTAGGTACCCTTAAACTAATGCTGCAGTATTAAAAATTTTTACCTCTTCATTCAGAGCATGAGAAAATGCTGAAGACAGTAGTTTTATAGGATGCAGAATTAATCAAATAAAAGAATGAAAATTAGATCAAGAAATAAGAGAATCAAGTTAATGTGGATTGAATTACGATAAAAGTTAGGAAATTAATAAAAAATAAAATTTGGTTAATAGATATTATTACCCATACATTTGTATTCAATTACATATTTTTATGTAATTGCGTGGCCGAAGACAGAGGGTACTTTTGAATTTTTAAACTCTATTTATTCCATCCCGAGAGACATCGTTTAAGTACAAAAAATGATAATGAAACCGACATCAGTTCAAAACTCTATACAAGAGCAAAGAGAGTGAAATTTTTCCCTCTGTCATTTTATACTAGGAGATTCTGATAGGGATTTTTTTTTTTGACATGGGTCGATTTAGGAAAATGAATTTAGGTATGTCGAGAACCTCAAGACTTCTTATTCCTTCTCTCGGAGCGTGAGAACCTGCTGATTAAAGCAGTTTTACAGAACTCGTGTAGCATTAATTAAATATAATAAGTAAATTACTAAGAACAAATTTGTAAATATCAACAATTGTATTTTTAATGAAAAGATTAATTTAAAATATAAAATTAATATAACCCTTTATGTAGAAATGTACTTTAAAGGATCGGAAATACAAACAAAATTTATTTGGAACGTTTCTCCCAAATAAACGCAATCGAAATGAATATTCGTTGTTATTCGGAAATAAAGTACCAAAACTGAAAACGAATGGTACTTTGAAAATTGCGTGCGAAGTTCTGTTAATATATCCATATTTGGATAGTTCGTTTGCCCATGAAAAGTTAAAGAGCCCCAACTTTTAAGTAATGACAAATTATTTGTTCACATAAAATTTATCATTTATCTATCCATGCGTGACGATCGTGTACGGTATCCATGGCAACTAATATCTGTTTTGCATTTTTAATTTCATCATGCATCTGTTGCTCCCATCTTGGTTCTGGATTTTGCCCGTTTTCATATTTTCCTCCTCTTAATGTTTACTCGCCAAATTAATTTTTAGCTGAATGACATTTAAAATAACCTTGCTGAAAAGAAGACAAAATTCATTTATTTAATTGAATTCTAAACATAGTTTAATTAATTAATTTAATTTTATAATTGCTACATTTATTTTTAAATTGCAGGCATTCTGATAGAAGGGGAACTGGAGCTAGAGAGCTATATACTATGCTAGAAAGCTATATTTTTAACTGAATGACATCTAAAAATAACCTTGCTGAAAAGAAGACATTCGTTTATTTGGGCAGATATCACGAGATTAATCAATTGAATTCTAAACATAGTATAATTAATTAATTTAATTTTTAAATTGTTACAAGTATTATGAAATTGCAGGCTTTCTGATAGAAATGGAACTTGAGCTAGAAAGCTATATACTATGCGTTACCCCATCTAGCCAGAGGCAACGTTGGAAAGTTGACGAGCAACTTCATATAACACGAAGGAACAGCTGACACTTAGTGGCATGCAAACAATAAAAAACCTTCGATAGAAAACGATTAATGGTACAGAAAAAGGATAGAAAATAATTGCATATTAAAACTTGAAGCATTAAAAGCACTTAAAATATATTAAGTGAGCTTTAACTTTTTACGTTAGGGGAGGGCAAAATACGAAAACTTTGACAAAATGACTGGAATTTTCCTTTGATTTCAAGAGACATCCAATTTCTTGACCATTTGAGTCTGTGTTCTCGCCACACTGCACAGATTTTGATCACGTGATTTATAGATAATTTTTGATGTCATACATACAAGTCTAACTTCGGTCAAAGAAGCGACTTTGAAGCACAGAAAGTGCACCTTGACCAGTGTATACTTAATTAATATTTTGGAGAAAAACTCTCGATTCTGTCAAGCGAAATATTTTTAAAATATTAATAGGTTTTTCACCCCGTGATGGAAATAGTCCATCTCTCCTACCAATCCTTAGTGCTAGAAAATTATATAACTGTATGTATAATAAATCAACAAAATTTTATTTATTTACTTCCATGTGAAAAAACGGATTATTGCTTCAGTGGCATAAACAGACCAGTTCATCCGTCCTACCGTATCCAGAAGAGTGTAAGACGTATATGGGCTAATAGGATTGTCCAAAAATCCATTTTTGAAATTACGAATGTCTGTCTATCAATCAGTGAATACTGTAATTCAAAAATGAGGGCAAATACGAACATGGAATTTTTTTATATAGTGTTTGTACTAAAATTGTAGATTATTATCGAATGTTAGGGCAAATTTGTTAATTTAAAGATGCTGTTTGAACATCCGAATGCTTGTGCATGTGTGTGCTAAATATAAATAACCTAAAAAATATATTTAACTAGGTGAATAATATTGAGCCATGTGTTTTTATTCCTAGAATTGTGTCCACGTAGGGAAGGCACTTCGTAA
Organism: Argiope trifasciata; assembly: GCA_026543055.1. Lineage (NCBI taxonomy): Eukaryota > Metazoa > Arthropoda > Arachnida > Araneae > Araneidae > Argiope > Argiope trifasciata. The sequence goes on from JAPMOQ010018919.1 coordinate 405,744, forward strand.
TTGAGGATGAGAAACTTCCGGTGGCTGGTTCTCACCCCCTTAGTGAATGCACAAGAAGGAAGGATCTGTATCTCCCCATCAATGATGGAACGTGCCGGTGTCCTGGCTGAGGGGTAGCGTGTATTCCTTGTGTTCTGGGTGTCCCGGTTCGGATATGGTTGTAATTCTGTGTTCTATATGTGAGTAGTGTGAATGTGCCCCTTTGTAAAAAGGGGTTGTTCAAGCGAATGTGAAGAATAGGGTAGCTAAGTCGTACTCTTATCCCTAGTTGGCTTAAGCCGCTAAATTCGGCTTAAAATCATTGACCGTGATCAGCAGGCTTGTCAATGGCAAGTGCCATTGGAAACAACAACAACAAAGATGAAACGTATTTCCTTAGGAAAGGATCGGTAATGGTCCTTAAGACTTAATCGCTGGTGTTGCTTTTGCGGCCATTCAGATTTTTCATTGTGTTTTTCTACCTGTCAGAGTGGCCAGTTTGTGGTATTGTTAGTTTAAAAGCTAGTTTTACGGGGATTTAGTTATTTTGTATTTATCATCAATGCCTTTGTGACAATATCAAATGCTATTTTGTGAGCCTTATCTCTGCTATAGAATTAGGTGTGCATTTTAAGAATGATATAAAGACAGAGAATTCAAACTTCATCAAATTTTGATTTTCCATGTCAAGGATTTTATTCTTCAATGATTTCTTTTAATTGTTATTATTCAGCATAATGACTATTTGAAATTAAATAAAGGAAAACTCATTTAATCAAAAGTAATAGATTAAAACTGATCAGAAAAGAAAAATAACAGAAAAAAACAGAACAAAAAAGTAATAAATCAAATTTAAACAACAATTCTGCTTTGCTTTAAACAAACCAAAATATATGTGATATTTTAATACTATTCCAATTGGAAGAAGTACCAGAAAAAAGCCCGAATGACTGACGTATCAGAATATGAAAAAAATGAGTGGAGTGTTTTAGAAGGGCAGACATGAATCCCTTCTTAATGTATGAATAACAAGAGGTTGAAATCTTCTTTGATTTCCTCGATTTGGGGGTGCTGAATTAACTCCATTCGAAATATCCTTAGAAATGCAATAATTTTTTCCTTTTTCTTCCTAAGACGTGACCCAACAATCCTTCTTCCACCCCTTCAGATTTTTCGCTGACAAACTTTAATTTGCTTTCTTTATTCATTTGTCTTTCTACGCCGGCGATTCCATTTGTATTGAGGGAGGGGATTCTTCTGTTTCGGAATACGTTTCTTTCTTTCTTAGTATTGAGATGAGCTGAAATTGGCATTGGCAATAATCCTATGCAGATATCGTACTAACTAATTTTAACAGAAGGTGACTTTTTTGATGGGGTAATTGATTCCATTTATTTCGTTCAGGGGAATGCAATTATGAAGAATTTTCTGTCTCTTAAATGTAAAACTCACTTTGAATGCCATGAATATTCATGGAATTTATACTAATATTATAAATGTGAAAGTTTGGATGGATGAATGTTTGTTACTCAATCACGCCAGAACGGCTGAACGGAAATGTAGGAAATTTAGCACAGATTTAGATTACAGTCAGGAATAGAGCATAGGCTACTTTTTATTCCGGTTCATTGCGGGATTCATTTTTTACTCATTAAAAACTAACTTTCGCGCCAAAAACCTGAGGCGAAATCCCGTGAAAGATAAGTAAGACTTCGGGGTTTCTTCCTCAAAAGTAATCCGGTTAAGGTTAGCAGAATTTCGACCGATTATTTCAAATGACTCAGTTCATTTTTTTAGTGTTTGATGTATTTAAAATCAGATGTTGTTAATGAATCAAACTTTCAGATTCCTTCTGAAGTACTTTTAAATTAAAAGGAAGCAGAATAAAGGAAATCAAAAATTTCGAATCTGCAATGCGTTACCCCAACTGGCGTAGGAAAGTCAGACCTGAGCGTTACGCCAATTGGCATTAAAAATTCAAGCATATTGTTGACAACTGTGTTTTCATTTAAATTAAAATTTTTAAAATTATGTGTATAATACTGTTGTAGCTATCTCCATTTATGGATGGAGATCCATAAATAAAATGGATTTGACAGGACTTAATTAATTGTTTCGTTTTATTTTTTGTATACAATGTAAATAAATTGTTTTTACGTTAGTTGTGTGTTTTTGTTATTAAATTATATTAATTATATATATATTTTTCGTATATGCTTATTATTTTAAATGTATTGTTTTTAGGGCAGGTCTTTTTATTTCTCCTTATTTGATAGTTTTTTGTGCATATATATAAATATTTCCAGCGAACAGAGTCGCGGGCTACTTTTATATACTTTCGTAGGTTGCATTGGTCTGTTAGAAAGGTCTCTGCTTCTGAACCAGAGACTTCCAGGTTCGATTCCACCGATGAATCGTCGTGTAAGCGTGTCTGGGGCGCATTAAATCCGTCAAGGTTAAAACTTTTCCCTCTGGTGTGGACGATTCGAGAGGAGGGTGCCCGCCCAGGTGTCGTTCTAATCATCTGGTCGCGATTCAAAAATTTAAAGTTCATCTCAAAATAGCCACAGTACTGCTTCAAAAAGGGACGTTAATATAACTAAACTAAACAAGGAGTTTCGTAATGAAGTTGTCTCAGTAAACCTTCTCTCTTTTTCGTCGATCTCTGAGAGGCGACAGAATTTTAGGTTCGTTTGGAAAAATGCACTTCAGTAGCAGTCAGGAGTGATGAGCATTTACAAGAAAGTGATAAAGACGTAAAATTATCCGATTTTGTTCCCTGTTAATCAATTGAATGAATTGAATGGGAAATTAGTTTGACTGTGGAAGTGAAATTTTATATGATTTATGATGTAAAATTTCTGACATCATTATAACTACATTGTGGCCCTAAAATAACGCTCCCTGCTTAGAGCATCTAGAGCTTTAAAAAATGATTCAAATGAAATCACATCTCATATACAGAATGTGGAAAATATGGGAAAATAATTCCTTAGATTGCAGGAAAAAACATCAATACCAAAAGCTGCCGACAGAGGAAATACTGGTCTGCTGGAGTATGCTTATGAATGAATTCAGAACAGAGAACATAGTTTTTCATTCATCAATATTAATCACCCTTGGACGCCTTCCAACATTTTCAATATTGTGATTTTCCCTGTGTACAACATATTGCATACGGTGTATGATATGGTTATCCACTACTGGGTGTAAGTTGTCAGTTTCGATACTTATAACAGCCCGTCTTAAGTTTTACATATAAGGCATGTAATTTTTCTTAACCTTTAACTGGGGAGGTGAAAATTTAGGAAGTACCTGGGGAGGTGCGGTCTACGTGACCGCATTTTCTTTACATTCGAATCAATTTTTTTTGATGAAAGTACTAAACTGAAAATCGACCAATATATTCTGCAGACATTTTTCTTACTATATAAACAGGTTTTAGAAATTTTTCAAAATATTTTATAACTGAAAAAAGTAAATGCGTGGGAACATACATTTTCTTCTCAAATTACGTGTAACAGTAAATAATATTCTTGGAAAAACATATTACTTTAATACGTTTTT
>JAPMOQ010018919.1:411685-458136 GCA_026543055.1 Argiope trifasciata
TGTGTGTGTGTGTGTGTGTGTGTGTGTGTGTGTGTGTGTGTGTGTGTATATATATATATATACATACAGTCGATTCCGGTTAATCGGACCACATCGGGACGCGATCATTTTGGTCCTAATAACCGGCTGGTCCCATAACACGAACATGCTTTATGTTACAAGACGAGACGTGCAATACGTAACATATTAAATTGTCATTATGACCTTTATTTGTGCGGCACACGCGTATGGCGAACATACAAACTAGAACTACTGTTGCTTATGAACCTTATTTATTGAAAAAAAATTTACAAACAAACTCTTCGAAACGATCTACACGATACTCTGAATGCGAAGCACAATAAAAAAAGTTCTTATCGAATTCCAGTCAACGTTTGAAGAACTTACTGCCGCGTTGCCCGTTCTAAGAAACTAAGTGCTTGCTCACCTCTCGCTGGTTCTTTTCCCTTTCGGACTTCCTGCTGTACACAGGCGACTTGTGACTTCTTTTTCGTCTTCCCTGCCACCTTCTTTGGCCCGTTTAAACGGAATTTTGGTTCAAATAAGCGAATAATATTAGGCTTGTGTACGTAGGATTTGTTTCTGTTCTTTAAGATTCGGTCCGAATAAGCGGCTAGTCCGACTATCCGGTGGTCCAATTAACCGGATTCGACTGTATATATATATATATATATATATATATATAATCATATTTTAAGATTTAAATCCAAATTAATTTGTAAAGTTTTATCTTAATTTAGCCCTTATCAAAGTCATTCTAAAATATTCTCTTATTTCCTGATCCGATTTCACGTTACCTGCTTAATTAATTCAAGAAAGGCTTTGTAAAGTTCTTTAGTCAGCAATTATCACGGTGAGATTGATGGATAAAAGTGTTGACCTAAAGAAATAATTTTATAAAAAGATCCCTGTGTACCTACTGCTTTGAAAGTAACAAGTTCAGAAATCCCTATGAGAATCTTAATAATATATTAGCACTGTAAACATTATTTTCCCAATCAAAATATTCTATATAAGACGAGGGAAAATTAATTTTTGCTTTTTTTCACAGTGTCTGCTTGTCCACGCTGCTTGTAAATGCTGCCTGCCTCCGGAGGAAAAATAAAGTCGACTTAAAAATGAAAAGTCTTCTTAAATGTCTTCGAACTGCAATCTACTTCCAAACAAATCTTAATAAATTATTAATCAAATTCTCTTGGGGGGGGGATTAAAAAAATTTAAATATGCCAATGTGAATTAAACAATATATCAATGGCTCAAATCACATTATAACAATTCTGCAATAAAAATTTTAAAAAACCCTTTTATCACGACATTTTATACAATGCAAAAATAAAGAAAAAAAATGATAATAATTTTAATGGTAGAATTGTTCATACAATAGCCATCTTGGTATTTTTCCCGTCTCGAGTTTGAATCGTAGTACCTCTATTACCATAGATCAGCCTTTTCTACAAATATTTATCAGCCAGCATTTAAAAAAGATTTCTAAATTTTTAAGGAAACAATCCTGAAAAGTTTATAAGTGGAGAAAAAAAACCTGTAGCCAAATGGCTACACGACATTGTAAGGTCAAAGCATAGACTTCAGTAAATATCATTTAAATTACGTTAAAACTCAAAGCTTAAGAAAAGCCTCAAATTAAGATTAAATTCACAAAAATTATTCATTATCATGAAAAGAAAAAACTTTTTCTACTAGAAAAATATTCACCATCATATCTAATGAAATCCTCCGAATGGAAGGCAAATTAAAAAAGAAAGTAAACTTAAAAGTTTGTCAGCTATACATCTGAAGGGGTAAAAGAATCGTTAAATCACTTAATGCTATTCTAGACATATATTAAAAGTTCACATAAAATTAAAATACAAACTGACTCATAAATAAGCATACCCTTTTTGGATGCTATAAAGAAATAATAGTCGAAGACGCGAAACACTTTATTGAATCTTAAGGCAAATGTACTCTTCAATCAGTCGAAAGGGCGGCATCTGCACTGGAGAAGGCTTTTCATATTCTTTAATTTAGCAAAACGGAATTCCCAATTGTTGCATAATGTCATTTCCGATATCACAATTCGGAAATGAAGTTTCAATCAGAAAATATGTCCGTCAGTGGCAAGAAAAATTTAAAACTATAGACTGTTTGTGCAAAGGTCCAGCCCGACTGACTGCTTCAGAAGTCTTCATTCGACGAAGCCTGAAAAATTCAACGTAGAGGGTGAATCGTGAAATGCCCACTGTCTGAAGAATTTCGAGAAAGAAAATGAAACTGGTGCCGGCGTCCTGGCCTAGAAATAGTGTGTCTTCTCCGTGATCTGGGCATCCCAGGTTCAAGTCTCGGTTCGGGCATCTTCTGTGTGTTCTATCTGTGAGATGAGTGAATGAGCCCCCTGTAAAAAAGGGTTATGCAAGCGAATGTGTATGTCATCTTCATATGAGCTAGAAGTCAGACTTCTGCCCTCTGGGTGCTCTGGGGTCTTTACACTCAGAAGCTACTGCACCCCCTTTCTGTGGAAACACGGACACGACATCATTATAAACTACTTTGACAAACAAAAAGCGCTTCGAATTATTTGTTGATACGCAGCTTCCTTTCGAAAATGATGTTTTTACCGATCAATTAGTTTTCATTCACGAATCAGTATTTCAAGTCAGAGGGAAAATACAGAAGCCCAATGTTCCCTTTTGGAGAAAAGAGAATGAGAAATCTCAGTGCAACACAGGCAAGATTCCTCAAGGATCTGTGCAGCGTCTAGAAAGACACATTTTGGCGAGTTGTATTCTGATTTCGCGCCAAGGTGGAGATTGAATTTCGCCAAAGACCGAACTCACGACCTTACAATTTGCAATCACGTTACGTATCCGCTAGATAAATGTGATCACAGTTTAGTGGCTGCTACTGGCTTATTAAGATACCTCTATAATACTCCATCACCAGTGAATCGTTTGAGACGAACGATTTTATGCCACCAAGCGTTATGGCGAGCAAGGAGCATGTTTTGATGGCGCCAAGCGTGTATGGGGAGTAAAGAGCATGTTCATTGGCTGTGATCACCAATGTGGCGAGTTGTATTGTGAAGTAGCTCCAAGATGTAGATTGGTTTGTCATCAAGGATTGAACTCGCGACCTTACGATTTGCAGCCACGTAACATATCCGAAAGTGATCCCCAACGTTTAGTGGTTGCTATTGACTGATTAAGATACCTCCATAACCTTATGAGGGGTCACGCGTAGGACATATGCGACTATCTCTAACAAAACGTAAAATAACCCAGTACAATTCTATTACAAGCAACCTATAATGCCTTATATTTCCTATAATATCTGAATACTTCTTTATGAATAGCCCAGTACATTTCAAATTTGACAGTATAAATTAAAGAAAGCTCACAATTCGGTTATTTTTCTAAAAAAGTGAGATTTTTTTTAATCAAATATTTTGACTCCAAAATAAAATAACAAAAAAGGGGGAAGGGGTAAAATGTTATTCTCTAAATAACTGAAACATAAATGAACATCATTGAGAAGAAAATATTAAATATTCAATTAATATCGGATATAAATAAAAATGTTAATTAAAATTAAGAATTTGCAAAGCATTCTTTAAATTAATACGCTTTTACGATTTTATTTCGAAATCCATAATATATTAGTTGAAAAGTTCTCTACTTTTAAAGTATATTAATATCCCACCGTGGAATGCTTTGTAATGAGGGCAAGAATCTTTCGCCATGGTGGTTGGTTTTTTTTAAGTGGGTGGAGATCAAACTGGTAGAAAAAGAATTGGGGGGGTGAAGGGACGTACTCCCCAAGGGAAGACTTGTACCGTGGCCAGTGATGATCCCTGGGACTCAACCACAGCTCCAGCCAGTGTTGCTGTTGCGGTGGTCCTTCAAGTTTTTCCTTGTGCTTTCCAGCGAGTCGTAGTCAATTTAATGTTAGATTATAATCTATATAAATTAAAATGAATGCTTGTATATCTTTAATGCGCTGGTGTACTGCTCATCCAATTCCTATAAAATTTCGACTACTTATTACTTGCAATTAAGGGATAGTTATAGACACAATACAATCATCTAAAGTATAAAAAAATGTTTTCAGATCTATTTACCACATCTATTAACCATGAACTTACCACCAAATAACTCACCAAGGAGACACAAGAGATTTAGTAAAGATACTAAATTACACCTAGACGTTCATATTTCGTAGCAATTATACGTAAATGCTATATAAATCTTTCTCGGAGGTAATAGTTTTATTGGAGAGTCTGCGAGAAAAAGAAACAGGGGAACCAATCCTATAGGTCTGAAATTTTAACTAAACATTTTGTAAAATTTTAGCGTTTTTCGCCGTAACTTCCAAAAATATTATAGTACAAATAACTTTACACCATCTTAGTTTTCAAAAAATTATCTTACCAACTATAAAAATGGTTTAATGGTGTGAATATATTTTCTAACTTTAAACAATTTTAAAGGAAAATATATTAATCACATTTTCTAACATGAAACTTAAGAATTCTAAACGAATATTAAACGGATCACGAGATACGATAAATAGTTTATTTCACTATCATTCTGATAAAACACCAAGCTTTACAATTCTAAGAGAATGCAGCAATCTAATACATGAAAATGAATATTTGTAGATTGAAATAATAAAAGTAGAATAAATAATATTTGTGCTTTTTTTTATATATCCTTCAGTTTCAATGTATTTATTCATTGCCGACTAGCTAGTATATTAATAAACTTATATTAGCTGATTTGTTAATAAAACTCATTTTGTTTTTAAAAAAAATCACTTTTTTTTCATGGTTTCAACAAGTAAATGAACTTGTTGACTATGCATTCCATTTGTATCTAATAATCTGTGATTTTTTTATTAGAAAGACATACGTTAAAAAATGATGGATTTATAAACCATCCTTAAAATATAGGTATCATTTCTCATACCATTTTTACGAACATTTTCCTTCAAGAAAATCACTCTTTATAGTCACTTTTCGTATGGAAAACAATCTGACCCCTGTATTGGGACAGATATCCTGTTTTGAGCAGCAGTCAAACGACGAGATCGACGGCACACATCTCTCCGAGGTTCCACTCCACATCAGCGGAAGAGCATTGGATTCTAGGCTCGAAATTGTCCAAATGCACCGCAGTTTTCTGGTACGAGCGAGTTTGATACCTTGAATATTTTGAAGCCGAAATTGAGATATTGCTACTGGGGTGCCCCATCTCATTACATTATCACTATCTTTATTGTATGCAGCGATTATAAATAGTCCTTGGACATGGATGTAAGTGAAAAAAATTCATCCAGAACAATTTTATTTTTCAAAAAAATTTCATCTATGTAAATAAATAAATCATAGACGTTACTTTACATTACTTAATTGGAACCATTTCCGAATATCTTTTGATTCATGAGATTGAAAACCATTTGGTGGGTTGCCAGCTTTTCTTTGCGAAACTTCATGATATAGGAGCTGCTAAGATGATTTGTTGTTTCATATATTCCTGACATCTGTATTGCTAAATTTTACTATCACTCACTGACAAAACGGGTTTATTTCAAAAATTTCAGATAATTTTATCTTTTGGTAAAATATTCCCGTATATTAAAGCCGGATAATTTAGATGGACTGATTCCAAACACGATTTGAGTTTTTCAATTTACCATGGCTTATTACTTTTATATGACTTTTTTTAATTAAAAAAATAATTTTTCTTATTTTACTATAGAGTTTTCAATGAATTTGTAATTATAAAAATGCTTGTAAAAAGTTTGAAAAGTTTATAAAGAAATTGTCCATTTTTAGTACTTATTGATTATGAACATTTTAGCAGTATTAATTTTTTATAGTTAATTAAATGATGAATTTATCTCCCGAATACCCTGTTAGTCTCAATAACCACATATCAAACCATATTCTTTTCAACTGAAGATTAGCCTAATATGACAGTCTAGAATTTTTTAATGTAAATCTATGAAATATTTTCCAAGCCAGATATTTTCCCCTATTGAAGAAAGGGAAGAATTTTTCTTGGCGGTAAATTTATTTCTTCATGAACGAATTTGGCGACGAAAACGTATTGTGAACTTAAGTTGATTCGATGATCACGTTTATCTAACTGCTCATGACAGAATACTGACCAGGAAAGATTTCAATAAATTATTTACTTTTCCTTTCTAAAGAAGTGAGAATATTCTCCCCTCGAAATTTTTGCATGCTATATTTAAACAATGTGATGTTGTTGTTTTTTTGTTTGTGTGTGACAATTTTTTTCTTTTAGAAAAGAAAATGGACAGATCACTTTAAGTTCTTTCCTTTGACAAACAGCAGCAAAATTTAAAAATTAGGCCTTGAATTTTTGAATAAAAACCAGAGATTAAATTTCATCTACTTAGTTCTCGACGTTGTTGAGTATCTTTACGTATATATTTTTTGTACTATTAAGATATCTTAACATATACACTGGTTTAAAATTTTTTTTCTTCCCCTAGTTCTTTTTTGACTTTACACCCTTTTTGAATAACATTGGAATGAATATTAAAGGAAAGGGCAGAGATAGATATTCAAATTTTTTTTAAGAAATTTTAAGTGCATAAAAAGAGTGGAATCTGATTTTATAATAGTGGTCATACGTCTAAAAAAGAAATAAAGAAATGTTTAGAATAAATATATTAGGAGAGATCTCTTACGATACAATTTAAGAGTTGATATCATTTTCTAGTATTTGGGACTATGAACTGATCTCTAAATCTCTAGTTAAGTTTTATTAAACAAATTTCATTTGTTTGTTTGTTTTATCTCAATTTTTGGGATAATGTTACGAACTTTTATTTAAAATTATTTTGTTCCGATTTTATGAAGATGAAGTTTCTAACCTATTTTTCTTTTACTATGCTGAAACTTTGTATTCTTGACCGAAATATCTAATGGAGAAGGATTTAATTGCAATTATCAATAATTCCATGAACGTTTGAGCCCAATAGCTTGACCGTATAGAAAAATTAACTAATTAACAGCTGTTGACGAGTATACTCGTAATGGAAAAAATAAAAAATTTCTTGTTATGACAAGTTTATTCAATGATAATTCTCATGTCTATATAATAATTTCTTAATTATTATTCATAATTGATTATTTATTATTTATAATTGATTACTTATTATATTTATTTTATATAATACTAGCTGGCACCCTGCGCGTTGCTGCCGCAGAAGAAATGATATTGGAAATATCATTTGAAATTTGAAATAGTTATCTTGTTTAATTAAGAGTAATATTTATTTTCTTGTCGGCAGATTGAAATTGAAGGATATATAAAAGAGAAGGATAAATAGTATTTTCCTATTTTTATTATTCCATTCTACAAACACATATTTATTTTTGCAAATTAAATTTACGTATTCTTTTAAAATTGTAAAACTTTGTGTTCTTTCAGCTAATGGCAATGTAAGAAACTATTGAATATCGTAACTGGTTTAATAAGCTTTCAGTATTCTAAGTTTAAAATTAGAAAATGTGATTAAAATATTTACTTTTCAATTTTATTAAACATAGAATATATATTTATACCATAAAATCTTTAATATAATTGAAAAGATAATTTTTTCAAAACTATGAAAAAATTATCTATTACTATAATATTTTCGGCAGTTATTGCAAAAAACGCTAAAATTTTATTGAATGTTTAGTTAAAATTTCAGCCCTACAAAATTGGTTCCCCTAAAACTTTCCCTCACACTCTCTAATAAAACTATTACCTCAGAGAAAGATTTACATTGCATTTACGTACAATAACTGCGAAATATTAACGTCTAGGTTCAATTTAGCATCTTTTCTGAATCTATTTGTATCCTTGGCGAATTATTTGGTAGTTAATGCATGATTAATAGTTACAGTCAATAAATCTGAAAATTTTCTTTTCTTTAGATGGTTGTATTATGTCTATAAGCTTCACGTAAATGCAAGCAATATGTTGTCGAAGTTTTATTGGAATTGGATGAGAGATACGGCAGCGCATTAGAAGCATACAAATAAACATCCATTTTTATTTATATAGATATATGCATATGCATGTAATGATATTTTAAAATCTAATTTAATCAATTAATTTCGTAACTTTCAGACTTAATTTATCAATATCAACTTCATTTTTAAATATTATTTTATCTCCTGATCCCATTCCACTTTTTCTATTAAATTAATGCAACATGAGTTCTAAAATGTTGCTGAATCGGCTAAAAGCCGACATGTTCCAACACTCCGAATGGATAAGAATTGCTGATCTAAACATATTCTTTTAAAAAATCCCTACAATTCCCTTACCTAGTTCAAAAAGTGTAGAAATGAAAATCTCACAGTATGTAAGTACTGGGAAAATTATATTCTGTCTATTTTATATTCATCTGTTCTTTTGCCGAGCTGTGAATAAGCGTACCTTGTTTATACTTCTTTTAAATACATCATGTGAGAGGATAGAATGGAGTAAAAACATTCAAAGTGTTTTCCCTGTCTTCCAAGCGTTTTCCTTGCAACTTTTTTCTGCTTTCAAAAAATTATGCGTTCATGTTTTAATGTGCATGGTTATTTAGATACGCATTTTCTGATGAGGTCAAATCAGTTAAGCAGCTAATAAACAACATTAATTTCTACATTCCATAATAGTTATAATAATGGATTTTAAATTAAGGACTAAAAGGCATAAAATCTATATACATGAAACGTTTATGTGGACGCAAAGTTCGGTTGAATTTGTTAATCTCAGTTTGGCAACACTTCGACCTTGCTCGATAACATCAACACGCGGTTTGATAAGAATTTAAGGGAACACGTAGAAAAAATTAACTGACAATTTTTTATTTTTGAATTTGTTTCTGTGGTTTATATATCTATAGTTTCTAATTGTGAAGTTATTTGTGCTTACGAAGAACTTTTTAAAGACTCACTTTTCGAGTGTACTTTTTACCTTACATTTTTTTTATTTCTTTTTTTTTAATCCTATTTTAGAATGGAGTGAATTTGAATATAGCTGCTTTTAAACATTTTTTTTTGTAAATATCTATTTTTTTTTTATCTTTCTGTAATATAGTTACCAAATTTTAAAAATGGTGAGCAAAGCACCATTTTTAAAAAATTTGTTTCTGCTGTGAATAGATATAGTTTCTAAATGAGAAGTTTTTTGTTCAAAGAAATTTTCTAAGGTTCAATTTTCGAGTGTACATTTGCTTCACATTTTGTTATGTCGTTCAATGTTTTATCACATTTTGAAATAAACTACTTGAATGCATCTTTTTCTAGGCTAAAGTGGTTTGTAGATAGTTCCTGGGGGTTGGCGACCATAAGCGAACAGGGGACGGAGCGACCTAGCAGATGAAATTTTCAAAAATCTACTTTTTAGCATACTAACAAAAATATTTTTAAATTATTTTATTAAATTTATTATTTTTGGCAAGAATTTATATTGTTATTCTTTCCGACATGGAAACGTAATATCATTACTGGAAAAACAATTGTTTTGTTTTAGGAAATTTTTGTTATTTAGCAACGTATTTGCTGAGTCAAATAAGCGATGCCATCTGCGATTATTCCGTCAAATAAATTTCATATATTTTTGCAGGATTTTAAAGAATTTATTATTTTTTTTCCCTTGTGCTTCTTCTGTTTAAGACTTTAATCTCCGTGCCTGTAATTTGATAATAAAGAGGAGGCGTTCTTCCTCAGGAAATGGAGAAAATCAATATAAACATGAATGCAGGAATATTAGGAATCGAATGTCTTTGAATAAATAAGATTCCACGACGGGGTTTGATTATTAAATTATTTATCTCGAAGAGAAGGCTCGTGGAGAAAATGCTTCTGATTCTTTTTCTTCATATTATTATTACGGATGCGGAATTTAAAACTTTAGAAATTAATGAAAAGGGAAAAGAAATACAGTCCTGAAAGAAGAAAAATGGGGTAAATTGAATGAAATTTAATGCCACAAGGATAACTTTACGTGCTGCACTATTGTTTCATTTTCATTTCAATATCTGGTGCGTTTATGAAAAACAAATAAAAAAAGGCAAAGATGCCTCTAAATGGATTTTTTTGCATATATGAAATGACGCTTCTATGAAATTCGTTATTTCATAGAATAATTCGAAATATGGAATTCGTTACTTCATAGAATAACTAGTAATTCGTTATATGGAATTAATTATTTTGTAGAATAACTCGATATTTCATGAAATAACTAGATAAGTCAAAGGTACATAAAATTATTAAATTCTACGATTTGACTAGGTATTCTATAGAATATCGATTGCTTGATAGTTAAAGCATGAAATACGGCATTCGAGAGTGGTTTTAGCTGCTTTCAGCCAGTTTTGAATTACTTATAACTGCTTTGCAATGACGTGTATGTGTGTGTGTACGGCTCATTCCATTGCTTTTAGACATAAGATTTAGACAAGTGTATTTATGTTAACGTTTTATGTTTTGGATTATTAACAAATATTTATAATCTACTTTTCCTTATTTAATATTCCTCTGTAAGGACAATATATATTTTCAAAAGTTTTTATCCATTTATAATTGATTAATTTATAAAATAACTTTGAACTTGTTTATTTTTCACTTTATCACCATTAACACGTCGACTGCCAGCTACGAGATAACTCGTAGATTGCGGTCTTCTCTAGGACCAAACCATCCATGTTATTAGATGACGCCTTCTCTGCTACTGTTAAAAGATAGGAAAGAAGGGGGTCATCTAATTAGTTAGATTGTCCTGATAGCAGGCGAGGGTAGTGAGAGTGAACGTGTTAATATTCATTTTATTATTATTTCCTTTTTCATAGAATAACTAAGGAAAGTATGAATTTTTTCATCCATTATCTACTTTAGCTTTGTCTAGTTATTTCATGAAATACCGAGTTAAGTAATAACTGAATTATACACTTTAACGGTAACATATACGCAATATTACGTTTTACCAGCGGGTGACCGAGCTCCGCTCGGAGAAAACAGGTATCGAAGCTAACTCGAAGATTTAAATTTTCAATTGTGATTTATCAAAACAATACATGCCATAATACATGAAAATTTGTGAAACCATTGGTGAAAAGATAACCAGTTAAAGTGCACCGTTGTAAACTATTGTAAACAAAGTTAGAGTTTGGAAAGGGAACTATTCTATACAAAGGTAAAGTAAAGGTAAAGATTGAAGTGTGTTGAAGTTCAATATTTTTGACAAATTTATTTAGGAAAACCAAACATATATACATACATAAGAAACATATTATAAACATATAACAGCATAAACATAATAAACATTAATCATCGATTGCGAAGTCTTCCATGTTGTCCAGGTAGTTTCTTGTCGGAGAGGCAGGTGCGGCTGGTGAGTTTCTCTTGTTCAGGACTTCTTTCCATACGACGTTTCGGGTGTGGGTTGGATTCTCAGGAGGCAGCAGGACCTTCAACGCACTTTGACGCTTGACTCTTGAAAACGCGACGTAGAGCATTCCGAGCACGAAGACCGTCGTGAGGAGAAGCACACCGACGAATTCGAATGTTTGGCCTTGTGACTTGTGTATCGTAATGGCGAATGCTGGAGTAACTGCGAATTGGTGCCGTTGCATAGTTGTGCCAAGCTGTGATTTGCTGGAGTCGAGCGTGATCCTTGGAAGGTGTACTTGTCGGCCTGCGTGTTCACCGGTGATGATCTTAGCCTTGATGATGTTGTTGCAAAGTTCGGTGACAATCAATCGTGTCAAGCGACGTTAAATGGACCAAGACTTTGGTATTCCACGTCGGAAGTTGCAGCATTTTTGTAGGTTGACGCAGGGCGAGATTTCGCAGCTCTACGTAGTCTTTCATTACGGTAGCGTTGTTCCTCTAGGCGAATGTTGCGGCCCCTCATTGTTTCGTTTTTTCGTTTCGTTTCGTTTTCATAATCGCGGTATTTTTCTCGTTGAGATGCATTAAGTTCCATCAATATATCCGAGATTCGTTCCTTGCTACGCTGCTTGACTGCTCTTGTCGGGCGCAACGGCGTTATCATCGGGTCTTGGATATTCAAAGCGTGCATATTGGTCGAAGATGTGAAAGATGCGGCTTCAGATGGTCCCGACATGTTCAATTGGTCACTGTTCACAACGAATTCGTAAATTTGCTTCCGTTCATCCGCTTCTTGAAAATTCTTGTCCAGGAAAAGGCGTCGATGAGAGAAGTATTGTCGAGCATAAAAGACGATGTAAACTCCGCAGGAAGACGCGTCATCTTGGTGGTTGTAAGCGTTGCGAGGTTTCACGATGCATCCTTTCAGCTTTTCATTCGTAACAACGGTATTCAAAACGTGTCGCAGTATTTTTCTCAAAACAGCATCGATGGGCAGCGGGTTGTCGACTGGATCGCAGACTAATAGTTGACGTTCTCCATAGCTTGCTTCGTAAATTCCTAGCATCCAGTGCTCGCCTCTATCCATTTGAGCTCTCTTGTGAATGGGAATGAGTAGCACGTCGAATCCTTGTTGAACGCCGTATAGATAGTTGGAAGCCTTGTTCTGGTCGCTGATATCGTTGAGAAGAGCCATTCCTTCATAAGCGCCATCCGCTGTTGTAACGTAGAAGCGTGCGACAAATTCAGGGTGAAGTACGGCAACTTTGACGGTCGGGTAAGCTTGTTCGGCGTAATGGAGAAGCATTCTGACAATGACGGTATCTTCTAGTTGTCCATTTGCGGGTAGAATTGAGTTGATCGCTTGTTGTTCCAAAATTCCGGCTCCTTGAAGAATTTCATGTAGATGTGCGTTCTGCATGTTGAAAATGTAGCTTGAAATCTGACGAATGTTGAAATGTCGGACTTTGTTGACGGTGATTTGAAATCGAAATCAGTTCCTTAAATGCTTTTTTGGAAATTCGAATATTTGGAAATTGGAATTTTGAACGAATCAAAAAGAACGAATCTTTTTAGTTAACGAACGAGCGCTAAATTCAAAATTTCATTACCAAATTTCCCTTAATAAAAAGCAGCGGAATTAGAATCGTACTTTTTTAAAAGAAAATTTAGTAAAAATATCAAAAATATCCTTATTTTTTTCTTTTATATTTGTTTTACCTTAATTTTGTGATTTAAAAATAATCGTGTGGTCATCAAACTTTATTAGTTCGCCATATTGCCTATAGATGGCAGCACGTGACCGCTTGAAACCTATTAGGCGATAGACAAAGAAAATTTAAGTGCTGCCATCTATAGCCATTATGGCTAACTAATAAAGTTTGAAAATATCCTATCTGTAACTCCGAACTGCTCGACCGTAGCGCTTCAAAACCGGCGCCAATCGATTCCTCGTGGCCAAAACCCCAAACCCCCAAGTTTACCGGAGTTTATTAATTCTGGGGCGATTTTCGACTTGGCAACCATTCCTCATATTATAGTATTAGATATTAAGCTTTGTACTGAGGGGGGGGATTAGGCAATTTCTTTTGACCAGTTGTGTCCCAATTGATTTATTTTCATGTCCAACTCCATTCAGAATTTCATTTATCCAGCTTGATTCGTTTATGATTTAATCGATTTCCTTTCCGTCAAATACATAGTTCGACAGACAATCGACCATTTCATGCATTTGATGCAAAATCTGAAAAATATCAAATTTTAGCCATCTAATTTAAAATTTATCAGAGTTCATTTGCTGGCGAATAGATAGATGGCTCATTAATGGCTTTGAACAAAATTTGATAGAAACCTGAAAATTTGTATTCTTAGTTTTCTGGGGTTTGAGTTATCACGTTGACAGACAGACAAACAGAAACTATTCCAAGAATGGTTTTTTAAACTTAGAGGACTCGAAGACAGACGGACAAATATAAGCTATTCCAAGAATAGTTTTTTTTAACTTCTGGTATTCGAAATCTTAATTTTTTATGAAAATACCAGCATTGAATTTTTCCATGGTTTTAATAAGTTTTCTTTATACGTTTGCGAAAAATAAAGACAATTACTTTAATTGTTTTGAATATTCTCAAATTCATTTTTTAACACTCTAAGTGAATACCCGCTAAATCGCTTTAAAAGTCGCTACTTAGACGCGATATTTGCTAATAAGTTGAAATATTTTTCGAACAAATCGAACTTACACTATAATAATATAATATATGTTACACGATGATAGTATAATATATTAAAAACCTGCGATCGTAAAGATAAATACTCTGAGTTGAAAAAAAACGCGGGAAGCAACAGATAATGGGCTCATTAACAACCCGTGGAAATCGCGGGATAAATAGCTGGAGGGTTAAAACATCTTTAATTCGATTTCATGGAAACGATGTTTCAATAAATCTTCGAAATAATTTGATTGGTAATTTAGAAAGATGTGTTTTATATTTTTAGGAAATAGAAAATAGTTTTATAAAATCGCCATTTTCTAATAACGTATGACTTTCAGTTGACCTTCTTAAAGGAATAGAATTAATCAAAGCAGTCTAATTCACAACAGTTTCTTATTGAATTTTGAAACATTTTTCCGTCTTTTGAACTCGTTTTGATAAATAAATCAAAATTTTCTTTTATTTTAAGAGTTTGGAATATAAGACGTTATTGAAATAATTAAATATGATCTTATTGTAAAATTCATTATTAAAAGTGCAATTTGCAACTTGTATATTTACCACTTATTTCAATTATGAAGAATTTTGAAAATTTATCTTAGCTTTAATAAGAAACACTCATTAAATAGGAGAAATTAAATAACTGTAACGTTGCTTCTCACTGTAGCTTAAAATTTTAAAAACGGAAGAAAATAGAAAAATTTGAGCGAGTACCATTTGGGAATTTATCTTTCCAATGCGATAGAAATAGAATTTTGAGATTCTTCGGCTGCAAAAGAATGCTTTTGGTGTATAAAAAGCCCTTTTTTCATCATTTAAAGGAAATTCTATTTCAGAAAGGTTAAAAGCTTTTTTATCAACTAAAATAACACTTTTCTCAAAAAAATCCACAAGTTTCAAATTTT
Source organism: Argiope trifasciata (assembly GCA_026543055.1). Lineage (NCBI taxonomy): Eukaryota > Metazoa > Arthropoda > Arachnida > Araneae > Araneidae > Argiope > Argiope trifasciata. The sequence continues at coordinate 426,709 of JAPMOQ010018919.1, forward strand.
TTATCTTCTAGACTAAAACTTTTGTCTAAAAAGACAAGATCACGTTTCTTTCTATAGAATTTTAATTGAATTTAAAAAGACTGGTATTATATTTAGTGAAAAACAATTAGTTAAAAAAGTAATATCGTTCTAATCTTAATTGAAGTGAACACATAGTTCAGAATTTCGGATCTAATTTTAATTTATAATTTTAAAAAATTATGCAAAGAAACCCAAATTCTCTATCCCTATTTTAATGAATTGACTTATATTAGATTTTATTGGAGGCGGAATTGCCTGTTTGGGAAAACTGTTTGTCTGTGAATCTATGAACGAAATTACCCGAAAATGGAAAGAGTGAAACTAATGAAATTCGGTTCCAGATACATCATATTAAACCTTATATAGGAATTTTAACGAAATCAATCAAGTGGAGCACGAATCTATCCATCTACATGCTTGTGAATACGAAGATTGATAAAACGCAACATGTTCAATGGGTGACATTCAGCTTACGGTTTTTCACGGAAATCAAAAACATATATAAAAGTTTTAAGCAAATTATTAAACATAGCTTCTGTCTGTCAATGTATTAATGTGATGAGATAATAAATTTTTGGGTCTTATAGACAAATTATTAAATTTGATTTGTGTCGTTTCATTTTCTTAATTATCATAACACGAACAGACGATCATAACTCCAAAAATTTCTTTTTCGAGTTCAAAGACTTCCAACGGTAGTATTTTCTCATTTGACTTTTTCTTTTAGTCCAATATGTTTAGCAAAAAAAAAAAAAAAAAAAAAAACTGTATTGGGGACTTTTTTTTATTATTTTGTTAACAAAGTGTATTAAAAAGTATTAGAATAGTCATAAAAATTCGAATTGGAGATTTCAAAGAATCTCCACTTTTTTGACGAGTTTGAATTCAAAAAACAAATTTTCGGAATTAAGACTGCCTATTTTTTAATAAGATAACTCAAAAACTCTTTGAGCTAAATAAATGAAATTTGATCTAGATTTCCAAAATCCACTAAGAGGATGTCCGATTGTCCTAAAACAAAAAAATATGATAACCACCAAACAAAAAAAACAATATGAATCAAGTTTGTTATATAGATTATGCGTTTGAAGTGCATCTCTGTATCAAATTTTAAACCTAGCCCTTCAGCGAACTGACCTTCGGTCTGTATTTTTGCATACATGAAAACACGTGAACTCATGTGATGATTTAAATAGTTGGAATCTGGGAAAGGATTTTGTGTCTAGAATTGAATATTTTTGCCAAATTTTGGTTTCAAGACATCCAAAATGCATTTGATTCCCTAGTAGTGCATTCATCGCATCTCAACAATTAATGGTTTAAAATCGCCTATTAATTGGTACTTGAAAATGATATGCTTTTAATAATACGTAAGTGAATTTATTAGAGAATACAAGACGATATTTTGAGAATGTATCAAATTACTTCAAATTACCATGAAGAACTCTGAGTAAAAATTTATTATCATTGATTTCTGAGTATGGATTTATTTTAGTTATATTAACATCCCGTTTCAAAGCAACACTAAGGCTTATTTTAGGATGGACCTCGTAAATCTGAACCTCGGTCAGATGACAAGGACGATACCTGGTATAGATTTTGAATATCCTTTTTTCTTCCGATTCAACCGAAAACTCGAAATAGATCTACAATGTCACTGGAAAGCTCATAATAAGTATCTCATCATTACTGCATCATTATCTATCATACCGAATTTCATTTTCTGAGTAGAGACGTTTTCAAATTATCGCGTTAACATAATCTCAAGTTTACAAATTGATAAGATATCAGTCTTTTGACGGAATAAACTAAAAACTTGTTACAAATCTACAGTTCTATATGGTCACCATTTGGACACAGAGATCCAAATTTTGACCCAAATGTATAATTCTTAATGTCTTATTAATTCCTATTAGACTTTCGACGAAATAAATTCAAAATTTCATGTGAAACTAGAATTCTAAATAGCCAGCCTTTAGAAGAACTAGATCCAAAACTTCATACGAAACTACAATTCTAAATAGCCAACCTTTAGACGTAATAGATCAAAAATTTGATATGAAACTACCACTCTAAACATCCAGACATTAGACAAAATAGATCCAAAATTTTATGCAAATCTATGAATCTAAATAGCCAGCCTTTATACATTATAAATTCAAAATTTGATAACAATCATTCTGAATGGTTAACCTTTAGACGTATAAAATTTAATACGAAATTACCATTCCTAAACTGCCAGCCTTTAAATGTAACAAATTCCAAATTAGATACGAAATTAAAATTCTAAAAGGCCAGACTTTAGATGGAATAGATCCAAAATTTAATAGGAAATTACAAATGAAAATGGCCAGATTTTAAACGGAATTGATTCAAAATTAACATTAGACGAAATAGATCCAAGATTTGATACGAATCTACATTCTTAATAAACAAATCCATGTCCATAATCTCATATATAAGTGTATAAGGTAGACACACATAATTCTAAAACCATTCTTTCCGGACACGGACAGTTATTAGAACATAGATATATCAGGATGTCCCAAATGTTTCTTTCTCATCTCACTATGAATGGTCTTATCTGTCTCTGCTTGTGCAAACATGCAGGCTTATCTATTAGCTGTCTGTGTCATCGGTTTATTCGTCCCAGAGCTCTAAGTTGTCGCAGAGCCGGATCTATATCAAAAAAATCTTTCTGCTCATTTGGTGGGATTGTAAGGCTTAATTTTCTACAAGGTCTTCCTCAAGGAGAAACAAAATTATACAAAATACTGTCATCAACTGGATTAATTGAAAGCTATAAAATAAACGGTCAGAATGAATGAACCGAGGGGCTATTTTTCATCCTTTCAAGGCGAGACCACATATTGCATTAGTCGTAAGAGAAAAGCTCTAACAGTTTGATTGGGATGATTTAAAGCCTCCTGCACATTCTCCAGATCTCGCTCAATCTGGTTATTACTTCTTTCTTGCTTCCGGTAGGGTGGCTGTATCTCGCCAACCCGGTGGACACAATAATAGGTGAGGGTTTGGGCCCTCCCATTGATGACGGGACGTACTTTCAACGGGAAGGGTTGTGCCGTGGCCGGTGATGGCCCTTAGGACTCAACCATAGTTCACGCCAGTGTTGCCGTAGCTGCGGTCCGGCCATTCAGTCTTTGTGTGGTTAATCAGTGTGCCTTAGAGGCGGGTTGGAGGTCAGTGATATGACTTATTACTTCTTTCTGTCCTTGAATAATTCTTTTCGCGCTCAACGCTTTAAATCCAACAGCGAAATAAAAGCGCACCTCGAGGATTATTTCTTGTGCGAAACACAGCAATTTTGGAAAAGAAGGCATAATGAGACTTCCTCAGACATCGAAGAAGGTAAAGAGCTGAAGGTTTATTATTTAAAAAAAATAAGTAATATCTTAAACCGTAAATATTGTGTATTTATTTCATATTAGTCGTAGGAAAGAAACTGATATAACACAACAAATATAAAAAGTGCTAGATCGAGGTTGCGCGTGCAGTGTAATTTCTCACTGAGTATTCTTTTTTTTTTTCGTATACACGAATAAAAATATATCCATCGGATCAAATATAACAGACCATTAAATGGCCTAATGACATTTTATTTAACCTTCAAAGTCTCACCTCTACGATAGAAACTGTAACTATAAACAATCAAGTGAAATAATCAATACACTAAGAGTCAATCATCAAACGAATTACATTTCCTTCATTGCAAAATAATGATCCGAAATTTACATCCTAATTGATGTTGCTTCAACACACTTTGACGGGGAACATCAATAATAAAATCAATTGGAATAGCACGTTGCAAACATTTGGGAGAAAAGAAAAGTATTTTTGATTATAATCTGAAAATTTATGATCGGCAGACGAATATGGCCTCTGGTATTTTACCAAGATCAATAGAATTTCGATCCATTAAGTCGTGGAACTATTTCTTCCTTTATTTCAATCCAGAATTAATAATGTTTATGATCCTGGTGTGCTTTAATACTTTAAAGCCATATTTTTTATAAGCTTCTGTCATACACAAAATTCAGAAATCGAAATTTTTGCCAACATCACTAAATTTGACATTAAGATAAAGGCGAATTTCTACGTTTTATATTTCCCTACGTCAGAAAAAATATATATATATTGTTATGGGAACTAAGACTTATAAGAAAACATAGCTGAGGAAAGTAGCAAGCTGGTCTGGTTAAATTTGTTATACAATCTTTCTCTGTTATTGCATATTTCTAGAATACAATTTCGTGACAATTTTTTCGTACACGTTTTTAATAACTGCCGTTTTATGTCGCATGTGTGCGCCGCTTCTTCAAATAAAATACATAAACGCATAATTTTTTAAGTCTTGTGGTTGATGAGCGAAGACACTTTAGTAATTTTAAATGTTCTTTTTACTCCATCTCGGGAGGCATAATTTATGTATAAGAAACGAGGACACAACTATTGTCCCTTCACAAGCGTCACAAGAACAAAAGAAACTCAAAATGGCAGAAGTATCTATCCCATTATGAGATTATAATAGGGATTTCTATACGTCGATTTAGGTAGGGGAAATCTAGGTATATTTTAAAAAGAATTCGCTTAGTTTGACAACTGTTTATCCCTTCATTCAGAGGGACCGCGGTGGCCTGGTGGTAAGGTCCCGGCTTCGGAACCGGAGGGTTTCAGGTTCGAGACTCGATTCCACCGAAGATCCGTCGTGTGAGGGGGTCTCTTGCACGTTAAATCTGTCAGGCCAAACGTCCTCCCGCTGGTGTGGTGTGGAGAGGGGGGGTGCCAGCTCAGGTGTCGTCCTCGTCATCTGATCTTGGTTCAAAATTACGGGATCCGTCCCAAAATAGCCCTCGTGTTGCTTTAAACGGGACGTTAATATAACTTAACTAAAACTAAACAAAAAACTAAACTTCACTCAGAGTGTTGGAATCGCTGACATAACTTCCGTTGCATTAATTGAATAATAAAAAAAGGTGGAATTGGGTCAGGAAATAAGAGAAAATTTTCAAATGAAGTTAATACGGACCAAATTGAGGTAATACGTTGGATATTAATTAGGATTTAAATTAGATTTTAAAATATCATATATAATATTTGATTTTAAAATATCATATTACTAGCAATGTAAGAAACACGAGATTTTCTAGAGCGAGCGCATAGGAATAATTATTTCATATAGTAGTTGCCTCTTTCATGTGTGAGTCACATCTTTGAATAATACGTATGTTATTGGCGACATATGAAAAGCTGGTACTCAACAGAACGCCAGGGAATAATTTTTTCTAATACACAAGAAGTAATTACTGTTTCATTTTTCATGTGTGACCTTATTTTAAATACTGTATGAAATACCAGCATTCTGCATTCAGCAGCAAAATGCCAAGGCATTTTATTAAATGATGTTTAAAATCAAAGTATGAAATATAAGAATTAGTATACGCTTTCCTTAAACATTTTATATAATATGAAGACATTTTATGAAATGACAAATGTTGTCTAGACAAAGTATAGAAATGTTGTGGTAAACTATTATTTAAAAGACGTTCATCCATTATGCAAAAATACAAATGTTAGTTTAAAAATTAATAAGCAAAAAGTAGAAAGCAATTCATAAAACAGTAAGTGAATTATTATCTCGCAAATAGTTGTTTCAAAAATCCCTCGGGATCTCCAACTGGGTTGAAACCGTTCTGTCACACTTATTACAACTGCCACAATAATTTCTAATCTCTTGTCAACGTCAGGAATAGGAATTCACACAGTAGTTTCCAACGAAACAATAGAAAGCCTTTTTATTATTAACTTTTTATTCTTTATTTTGTATCAATAGAATTAACTTTACCATCCTTAATATGTTCAGATCTGAACTAAAGAGTATACAAAATATCTAATGCATCAAGAATGAAGGAAGTTATGAATTTTTGGCACACTTTATGCATGTGTTAACTTTAATGATTTGCTTTAAACAGATAGAAAAGAATGGAAATCTTTTCGATAAGCACATCATTATTCCTATGAGCCCTGATCTTCCTTCGGATGATGTTCAGCACTTATTAAAACCTCTTCAAATTCTTCTTCTGAAAGGTCTCACAAGGATGGATGCGTAGTATCACATTATGCTGTGGAACATTTTTGTATTTGGTTAGAAGTTCTTTTAGCATTCTATCATGTCCGCCATCCCAATAACCAAATGATCTTCATGAAGTACATGAATTGTTACAGTTTCTCTGGCTTAAAACTGTATAATTCTAACGCCTTAATAGAATAAACGAGTTTACTGTTATTTCTCACAAATATCCTGACTATACTACATTCATCAGATGAGTTACCCTGTGTCCAAGTACTGAGACTATTTCCGATATCTTGATCAGCTCTTTCCGACACTAACCTGATTTCATCAATGACAATTTTTTCTGACGATCTTCAGTACAAGCCAAACCTCCTTCAAACTTTTTTTTGTCAGACTTCACAAAAATGGATGCATAGTTTAGCATTATGACTTGGAACATTTTTGTATTTGGTTAGAAGTTCTTTCAGCATTCTATTATCTTCACTATCCCAATAACCAATTGATTTTCTTGATGCACATGAATTAATCCATTGCACTCGAAAAAGTAATTCGATTCATAAATGATTCCCATAATATAAGGACTTGTTTATGATACTAAAAAATAAATATACATGATAGTTTTAAGTTGAATTTTCACAAAAATTGATATATATATTCTTATTATTCTGTAAGTATTTTTAACAATGTAAATTAAAAAATAAATGAATGAAATTTAAAATGATGCACCTTCTGGAATGGTACCTGAAAAGAGACATCCAAGTATAAAAGGTCAACTCAGTTTTCATTGCTGATGTGCATTCTAAAATTGCTTAATACTGATGACCTTAGTAAATGAATTTATTTTTGGATCACATCGACACTACACTGTAAGGTTGGTTGCCCTGGATCCAAGTTTTGAGCATATTTTCAAGGCTTTGACTAGCTCTTTCGAGACTATCCAGCCTTTGGAAGATAAATTTCTTCCTGTGGATGATCTGGCCAAAACTCCTTCAAACTTTTTTTTTCTGGCAAATCTCATAAAATCGAATGCTCAGTCTAATATCATGTTGTGGAACCTTTTTGTATTTGGTTAGAAGTTATTTTATTCTGCCATGCTCCCCATTCCCAATAGGCAAATGGACTTCATAAAGTACATGAATTGACTCAGTTTGCCTGATGTAAAACTGTATAACACTGCTAATTTAATACAATAAATGAGTTTATTTTTGTTTTCCATAAATATCACATCAACACTACACTGCCAGGTTAGTTGCACTTCGTCCAAGTACTGAACCTATTTCCGATATCTTGATCAGCCCTTTTGATACTAGCCTGACTTTGCCAATGGCAGTTCTTCCCATGGACTATCAGTATTGATCAAACATTCTTCAAACTTTTTTTGTGTTTGATCAAATGCTCCTTTTTCATTCTATCACGTTCCGCGTACCTAGTAGCCAAATGAGCGTCATCAAATACGTGAGTTCACTTCATAATGTCCTTGAATCAGTAACCAACGGTCTCGTAATTCCTTTTTTAATAGTCACTGTGAGTTTTTTCGCATCAATTATTAACTTCTGGTAGGCAGTGTTGGTTAAGAATAAATTGCTTTCGTGGAAAAAGTTTAGAGAAGAACTCATTTGTTAATTGTGTTTCCTAATCCAACAGTATATCCTGATCTCTTATTTTCCTGTTGCGCAGTGTTGCTCAGTTCAGTTCAGTTATACTGACTTCACTTTTTTAAGTAACACTATGGTTGTTTTGGGATAGATTTCGTAACTTCGTAATTTTGAATCGCTTCCAAAGGAAAGACCAACATTCGAAATTGCCCCCTCTTCAGACTTCCGCACCATACTAGCAGGAAGAAGTTCGGTCCTGACAAATTTAAAGTACACCACATCCACTTACACGACGGTTTCTGAATGGAATCGGGTCTCGAGCTTGAAAATATCCAGATCAGGAGTCGAACTAAGTTCCACCAGACCACCGAGACCATGTTGCATAGTAAAAAATTGTTTGTTGAACTCATCTTAAATTCATAATTTAAGTAAAATCATGAATTTTTCAAAATTTTCAAACAGAGCGTTAAAATGCAAATGGCCATAAGATAACGCCGTGAGGTGCTTACCACTCTATTACGTAAGATGTTTTCAGCTAACCAAGACCGAATGAGATTTGCATGTTATTCTGGCAGTGTAACAACACTATTTCAGCTGTGATAATGACCTGTTCAGCAAAAATGTTAATGGTGTATTTTCCATGAATAAAATTTCATGTCCAGAATAACATGTAGACCAAATTTGATTACATTTGGCCTATAGTGTAATGAGGTTAAGTGGATACTAATACTGTCATTGATTTGCTGCTTCCCTCAGTAAAGTATAGGATGTCCATAAAAAAAACTCCGGGGTTTTAAAATATCATTTCGGGTTAACGGTATGAATCAGGTCGAATCAATTATTTTGAATAAATCAATAGCTCGTCAAACTTTATTCACACTAATTTCAGTTTATTTATTCAATATAAGGCTGAGTGTGTAATCTGGTTTATAGAAGCGGGATCTATTACCACTGTATAGTGGAACTTTCGGTGCTAGTAGGATGATAATGCGCCTGCGGAAAAAATCAATTCGTTAATAGCTATTTAATATCAATTCGTTAATAGCTAATTCGTTTAAAGAAGTGGGGAGAGTGATTAAACAAAAGTAGTCTGGTTGGTCAAAACTATATGAAGAGAGTTTCAATAGAATCTGTATTTCTTGTACATGAAGTCCGAAAAGATTTTTGAAATGATGTAGTCTTCAGTTGGGCATACCCAAATCAACTGTTCATAATGTGGTTCACAAAAGATTCCACCTAACTGCGTACGAGTACAACTTGTACACGAAATCAAATCACAAGACAAAAACACAAGACTTGAGTTTGTTGTTAGTGTACTGTACGTGATAAATATTTATAACAATTTTTTCAAATGTGATTTTTACTGCTTAGGACATCTGCCATGTACGCTGTGAGCCGACACAACTCTAGAATTCGGAAATCACAGATGCCTCGTGAGTTAATGCAACATCAACATGACTCACCAAAGTGAATGTTTAATGCTGCCCTATACATAACTTAGTTATTGGTGCCTTCATTTTTGTAGGAAATTAATTCATTGCTGACGTTTACGGTGAAATATTATAAAAGTAAGTTTTTTCTCAATTAGTTGATATTGAGGTTGAGAAGGTCCTGCTTATTTTCGCAATATAGAGAAGGACTTCTCTTCAGTTTGCGTGTACTGGAAGCATAAGATATTCGACTCATCAACAAGAGGATTGGAAGGCCTATTCTTTGATCTCCGAAAACTCTAATCTGATTCCATTAAACTTTTTCTTCTCACGACATGTCAAGAATCTCAGAAAATTCAGGATGAAAACGATCTGATCCGGTCGATAGGGCTATGTTCAGTGGTGGCGGGATGGCCAGCTGCACGCAAGAAGAAGAAGGATGCAAAACATCTCAATCAAAGGATAACATCTTTTGTGGCAAACATCATTCATATATGCTGATCAGAACATGGGAAGAGGTTGAATACTATTTGAATGTGCCCTGAAAAAATAGGGCAAAAGTTAAAATCCAAAAAGGGTGAGAATCTTGATAAATAACTTTTAAGTACATATATAAAACATTAACCTAATTTTACGGTTGAATTAACAAAATTACATCAAAACTAAAATTCTTTTTTGGAAACACTGTACATCTGTGTCACATTTGATGATTATAGATCCAGCGTTCTGTCCTGCAGAACTTCGATACTTACATAAACACTTTCTTTTATAAGTAAAAATCGTCCTTTTCCTATCTACCAAAGCACTTAAAAAGAAGAAAAGCCCAAGACACTCCAGGGGTCTCTCCTCGTATTTTATGAAATATAGCGAGTCTCTCATTGGCTCTTCGATCCGCTTATGGGCGAAAAGAGGGAACAATTATGGAGATGGCAGCCAGGAAAAAAGAAAAAGAAACAACAAAAGCGCCGATCCATCATAGGTGCCAGTTACACGGAGAACAGTGCAATCGGGACGTCCATCACACTTCTCCCATTGGATGGGAACAATCGCTGCCACCCGGAGAAGGGAAACTTTGTTGTCAGTGGTTACTGAACGCGTGCGGCGACTTTGCGGCTCACCGTTTGAGGAAAACAATTGTGTGAGTGATGCGGATGTTCATCGATTGTATAGCGATGGAAATTAGAGGGCGTTTTGTTTTTCCTACAGGCTCTTGCTTAAAGTGAAATAAAATATTCCGATAATAAAAAAGAAGTAACATGAAAAATACAGATTGACGCAGAAACAGATACAGTTTCCAAGGAAAAACAAGCAGATGCAAGGTGTTTTATTCACACATTTCTTAAATTTATCAATTTCTTCGTTAGAAAGTGTGGAAAGAAAAGAATTGCAGCTTTCATCAGCTGATATACACGGCTTTTAATTTTCGCACCTAAATTAAACTTTATAATATGCTAATATATATAGACCTGTTTAGTTATATAATTATGTCTCATTTTTTAAACCAACACTGGGGCTATTTCGAAATGGGCCGTGGTCATATGACGATGACATAAAGCTTCCACACCAGACCATCGTGAAGGTGTTTGGACCCAACGTATTTGACTTACACTATGGCCGCTTGCAGGTCGGTTTTTCATTGAAATTAGATCTCGAATACTGCGGTCCTGAGACAAAGTTCTTATTGCCTTGCCAAAATATTGACTCACGCGCGAATATGCGAAAATTTAATTTAGAAAAACTATTTGATGTGACAATGAAGTAGAGAGAAACAATTTGCAGTTGTGACATTTACAATCATTAAAGATACAGAAGTAAGAAACGTAATATATATATATATATATATATATATATATTAACCAAGTGCAAAAATATTTATCAAATTTTTTTGGCAACCTTTAAGTTTTTTGGAGCACCTCGATATAACGTTGAAGTGCAAGCAGAATTTAAAAGAAAAACATTTTTTGCACCTAAAAACTAACTTTTTCCCCATTATTACCGAAATAAAATTAAAGAAAAAATTGTTAAGGGCCCTTTTTAAAATTTTCCTATTTTGTCGAATTATTTTTTTTTACACATTTTAAACAGTTTGCGTCACTGCAAGTTAATTTAATATTGCAATAAAATTTGTAAATATTGTTTTTGAAACTAAAAGGCAACTTTTCGCACTATTAACAAAGTAATATCTAAGAAAAAATTTTAAAGACCCTTTTATAAAAAAAATCCGGTTTTATTTTCACTTTTTTTACAAATTTCCAGCCTTTTGCTGGTAGCTTCAAGATAATGTAAATTACGGACCTCTTAATTTCCAAACGCTGTGAGATGACGAGGGTAACACGTGAGCTGACACCTTCCTTTCCAAACTTCCAGACCACTCCAACGAGAGGACGTTTGGGCCAGAAAATTTAACGGGCACCAGACCCGCCTACACGACGGTTCTTTAGTGGAATCGGGTCTCGAACATGAAGCCCACCTGTTCCGACCTTACCACCTGACCTCTGCAATCCAAAAAGAACTGAAAGAAAACGCATATAACGAGACAAAGGTCGATAGTACAAAAAAAAACAGATAGAAACAATAGAAAGAACAATAGAAATAAAGAGCCTTCCGAAAATGAACTTATTTTGTTCTCTACATAACATCCCATTACGTCGTTCTGGCTACCGGAAACAAACTATGATCTGGTAAAAAATGCAATCGAACAATAACTATTATTAATATGGACAAAAAAAAATTACGAAAATAAATTTAATAGAAAACCTATTTTGCTAAATCTTGAAATTATTACAGCAAAAAAATAAAACATTAAAAAAATAATAAAAATATAAAAGCATAAAAAATATCCTTGTGAATATCGTCAATGATAATGAATTTAAAAAAAAAATCCCAGATACACAAGGGCACTTTACCGGCGCAAATGAGCAAGCAATTGCAACCGGAATGCATTCACCAATTAAATCCTTTTACTTTCACCCTTCTTAAGCTTTCATTAGGAAAAGCAGATAATTTTTTTTGTCCAATATAATTGAGGGAAAAAACGTTCTTACTTTCTATCATTATACAGTAATTTTTTAGTTTAATTGCAAGAATAGAAATTGAATTCTGAGATTTTAAGCGATTTAAAATCTGCTTTAAGGATTTTAAGGAAAACGTTTCAGCTGATCACATTCTTACTTTTTGAGGATTTTACTAACAATCCATAGTTATTATTGGACTTCTACAGGGTGCGTAATTTCATAGACTTGATATAGCCCCGTTGTTCTTGAGGATGTACAATGACAAAGGAGTAATTACCCCCGTCCCCAATATTTATTTTCTTCAAATTTGTTTAAAAAGCAGAGATAAGCTTTAATTCTTACCTACTGATATAAACTGCTGGCAGTTGTTCAATAACATAAACAATGTAGCAAGTTTACATTTGTATTTTAGCTTTATAATATTTGTCATTTAATATTATCATTTTATAGTAAGTACTGAATTGTATGGTAGCTATAAAATCATTACATATTATTGTTCCAAAATGTAAAATCCCATTGTTTTATCTAAGGAATTTGAAAGCTACAACTTAGATGATAAAGAATCTACCGTTGCTTTCCAATTAATTTATAGGAATTTATTTTTAAATATGTAGGATATTTATATTATTGATATAAATAAGTATTCTAAAGTAATCGCATTACTTTAATAAGTATTCTAATTGTCCATTAATAAGTATTCTAATAAGTAATTGATGTAAATAAGTATTCTTTTTGATTTAAGTATTTCTAAATTTTACTTGGTAAAGATTGCCGAAAAGTGTTATGAAAACGATATGCTTCTAAGTGTAGTTGTCATGTCTTAAAGCAACACTAGGGCTGTTTGGGGACTCAAATTTAGCGGAGGGACGACGAAAGACCTGGCGTCCCTTCTACAAACTTCCACACCAAATCAGCGAGAGGGCGTTTGTACCTTACAGATTTGGTGTGCACCAGACCCGTTCTTAGAGGTGGAATTGGGTCCCGAGCCTAAGACCTCACAACGGGGCCCTTAAAATTTGTTTCCTAACATGAATAATATTATCGTATCGCAATATGTCTAATAACAGAGTCAAATTAAATGGATTATGATTTGTGTGCAATGATAATAATTGATTACTTGCGTAAGAGGATCGATAGCTTTTAACATCATGTAAATTATCCTTTGGGGATACTAACTATGGGTAGTAACTCTGACGAACCAGAGCAATTCCGCATTTGGATTATTCCAGCTTGGTCTATGAATGCCTTTCCTCTCCCTGATAATATTAGTTATTAAATCAATTTTATTGAAGCAGAATAATTTAATTTATTCTTCTAATATTAGCAGCCGGTGAAATTTGTTGGAAATGTCTTTTGTTGTTTCCATAATATTAGTCCTAAAGAAGAAATCTCATTTTTCTCTAATGCCAGTGTAGCGAATTCTGATTTAAAATTGTATTACTATACCTTATAATGTAGTACTTGACTTTACCTTCGATCTCAGAGGTAAACTAATCAAACACTGCACATTTCTATCTACATCTATATGAAAAAATTAAAGAGTCCTGAATTATAGAGAAATGAAATAGGTTTATTAAAAATTGAATCATTTAACCCAGTGTTTCTCAACCTTTTAGTATTCACGGCCCAATTTTCAATCATAATTTTTATCGCGCCCCCCTCCCCACCTCATACAATAAAATGTATACAATAATAATGCATTTTGGGTAATTTGGCGCTAAACCTACTCTACAACCTTAATTTTAAATTTTACAAAATACCAAGAATGCGGAAATTTATTGACATTTTGCAACACCGATCCTCAGCTTTGAAAAGACAAGAATCCTATGCCTTTTTATTGTTCTTGCATCCCGCCATGTCGGGCATTCTCACGGTTTCGCGAGAAGTTTCGATTTGTCTGGAATTTTTCTGGTCAGCTTAAAAGTTAAGTTAGGAGAGTGCGCAGATGGGAACAAACGTTTTCTCAAAGGGAGTAGGCGAAAGTTCTATGACGCCAATTTCAATTCCAGACAATCTCATTCGAGTCGATCGTTCTATCGCTATTGAATCTATGAGTATGTTATATATATATTCGTGTAATTGCAATTCATCGTATTAAATATTCACGGCAACAGACTTATGCAGAATCATGGATACATTTTTAAGTGGGCGTAAGCGAGTATTAGACGATAGACAAGCATCAACAAGTACACAGACGAGCGTGGCTCCGAAAATAAAATCAAGAAAATATTCTAGAGAATACTTAAATTTTGGGCTCACTAGTACCGAAGTAAAGGAAGAAGAAAGGCCCCATGTGTATCATTTGTTCAAAACTGCTGGCCTCAGACAGCATGAAACCTAAAAAAATTAAACGACATTTGGAAACGTTTCGTAGTGAGTTCGTAAAACCCAGAGAATTCTTTGAATTAAAATTAAAATCATATAAAAAGCAAAAATCATTGTTTAAAAAACTTTGTCTGTGAATGAAAAAGCTTTGATTGCCTCTTACAAAGTTTCATATAAAATAGACAGATGTAAAAAACCTCACACCATTGGTGGAGAGCTTATTTTGCCAGCCGCAATTGAGATTGTAGAAACTAAGAAATTGCTGATATAGCTGAAGATGTAGAGTGGCATACGTGACAAATTGTTTTCAATACAACTCGATGAGGCAACAGATAATCATAAAGATGCTCATTTCATTGCCTATGTTAGATTTTGTGATGATTTGGCAGTAGTAGAAGAATTACTTTTCTGCAAACCAATAGAACTCAAAGCAAAAGCACTTGCATTATTTGCTATCTTAAATGATTTTATGAACGAGGTAAACATAGAATGGAAGAATTGCGTCGGAATATGCACCGATGGTGCTCGTTCTATGTCCAGAAGATTCCAAAGTATTTAAGCACTTGTGAAACAAAAATCGCCACAATGCGTCTGGCCATATTGCATGATCCACAGAGAAGCTTTGGCTTCCAAAGAAATGAGTCCTGGTTTGAATATTGTGTTAACTACGGTTGTAACCGCAGTAAATTATATAAAAATGAGACCCTTGAAATTAAGAATCTTTCCCCACTTTATAAAGACTTGGGTGCAGTTCATCCAGCGTTTCTATTTTATTGCGAGACAAGATGGTTATCACGAGGGAAATTTTTGCAACGTGTTTATGAATTAAGAGAAGAAATCGCCGTTTTCCTAGAAGAGGAAAACATACCGGAAGCAGGGAATTTTCGCAATAGTTTATTTGTGATGAAATTGAGCTACATGGACGACATATTCGAGTAATTAAATAACTTGAATCTTCAACTGCAAGGAGCAAATACACATATATTGGATACGAGTGATAAAGTTAATGCTTTTTGTAGGAAATTGGAATTGTGGAGCAGAATTTTAAAGCAAGAAAACTTAACAATGTTTGCAAATTTGAATGATTGTATTAAAACTTACAAGGCTGAAGAACAACATGTAAAAGTCTTTTTTGTAACCATTGAAAATCATTTAGCAATGCTAGCAAAGAATTTTAAAAAGTACTTTCTTGCTGACGACAAACTGATATCAAGTTAAAAGTGGGTGAGGGATCCATTTCAAAATACTTCAGAAGGACTCTCAATTGAAGAGGAAGAAACCTTCATAGATAACGGTAAGCGGCCAAACCAAAAGACAATTTAGTAATAAATCACTCTTTGAATTTTGGGCAGGAGTGGATGATGAGTTTTCTGCACTAAAAACAAGGGCATTTCTCATTCTGCTGCCATTTTCAAAATCTTACCTTTGTGAAACTGGATTTTCTGCGGTGGCTTCTTTGAAGACAAAATATAGATCTCAGCTAAATATCGAAAAAGAACTGAGAGTGTCTATTTCTAATATTAAAATCTCCTTCGAAAAACTTTGCTCTGCATGACAGGCTCAAGGAAGTCACTAATAATTATTAAATTTGTTTGTAATTTAGTAAGTAGTTTTAATTTAATAAGACATTTATTAAATATGTCGAAATGTATTTTGTTTTATATGTGTGGGAGTGTTCTTTCCTTTCATTCACTTAATCAATTTTTTTAAATAACTTTTTCTTTTGGATATGTTTACGTCCCCCCCCATCAGTGTTCTCGCGCCCCCCTAGGGGGCGCGCCCCACAGGTTGAGAATCACTGATTTAACCTATTAATTGCCAATATAAAGTATTATAAAATTTTTAATTTTCTGTTATATATTTATAATACAGAATTTTTTTCCCTAAGACATGAAAAATTTTGGCAGTTATGAGATTTATTTCTTTGTGGAATTCAAAAAAGAATCCACAATTTATTAATTTATGTTGAAATAAAGTAAAACCACATATGAAAAAATTTGTTGCAATCTGAAGGTCATTTGATCACAATCAAATTTAATAATTGCAACTAATTATAAAATTGCGCAATTTCCTGATTTAAAATATTTTTTCGAAACATGATAAACTGATGCTTTATATAGAATCCAGTGATTAATTTATCTCATTATTATTTGAATAAGATTTATTTTTTAACGCTTAAAAAAATAAAATTTAGAAGAGTGAAAGAAAATGTGCTGCCATCTATGGTTTAGGAATAGAACTAAAATTTAAAACGTAATCTCCGAGTCATTAAAGTTGTTATAAAGTAAAAAATGGATAAATATTTTTTTTATGATAAATTATTACGCAATGTGATACTTTATTAGAGTTTCATTAGTATATTTTTTTCTATTCCAGAATAAATACAATTTCGATGGTATCGCGTTACACATGTATAACATCTGTTTACTTACTAATTTATATTGTACACCAATGTTGAGTTCAATTTTTTCTTGCAACGTGTATTTAGCAATTTAATCCTTGAATCAATTTCGCTGCCCATCTTTGAAGCGTGAATTAATTTTTAATATTAAAGTATTAAATCAAATTGTTAATTTTAAAGATTTTAATAATGTAATCAAAATTAATTTTATTTTGTTGATGGTATACAACCCAAACTTCGGATTTAAAATACAACGAAGGAGATCATTATTATTTAGGGTCTGATACATACTGGCAAAAGAGCATTACTTTTTTTTCTGAAAAATTTTATTTTCAGTTATAAATTATATGACTGATGAATGATCAGGAATTGCAAACTCTAATTAGAAACAGACTCGGAAACCCAGATTGCCAACAGAAGATCTGAAAAATTGTGAGAATAAAATAAATTCGATGAAAAATTTTAAAATCTCAAATTTGCAATATTAAATATATATATATTTATTTATTTTGATGGTTCTATAGAAACAAGATGATCGCATCCCTTTAAACAATCAGGAAAGCTATTAAATTATAAATAATAATTATTTCGATATTCCAAAAAATTCCTGACTGAATTTTTCTTCGTTTTTGTATCCTTGGTATTTAATCAGTTAACTGCGTTCGACGTGTATACAAAACAATCCAAAAATTTCATTTTGGTGCAATTGACATGCATATTCGTTCACTTAAAGTAAAAAATTAATATTCAATTTTTTTTAAAGAAAAAAAGGTCAAAATTTTTGTCTCATGTTGTACAAATGTTATTGAGTGGCATTTTTTTTAATAATGTCTATAAATCTGTGATTAATTAAAAAAACTAAGAATTGAAATCATTCCCCTTATAATATACAGCTTTTTACAAAGCGAGTAGATTATTTTTCACGTTTTCCATACTTGTATATTAGATTTTCCCACTGGCAATTACAAGAAGTTAAACAGAATGTTTGAAATAGGGTTCCGCTTAGTAATTTTTTATTTTTCAGGAACGCGATACTTATAAGTTTCAAAATCTATGATTTTTTTAAAACTTCTGGTGACATTTGCAGACATCTGATTCAAATGTCATTCATTCAACTTATAATTTCCATTATATAGAGCAGAATAATCAACAAACTGGTAAGTTAGTCCCTAGTATGTCACATTTTTGTCACCAGTTTTTTTGTGTTTCGACTAAGATGGTATCATGGCTTATGGGGAAAAAATTATTTTCATCCACTATTTTAGTCCATTGACAATGGAATTTTCAGGGAAATGGAAACTTTTTTACTATGCATTAATAGTGTGATGAATAATTTAGAAAAGAATAATCATTTTATTCATCCAGTTGTTACTTCCTCGTAATGAATTTGGAAGTTCATTTCCTTTATTTTAATATGAGAATTTTTTGTCTAAAACCTGGTTAATAGTAAAACTATATTTAAAATATACTCTTTTTCTGTCGACACTCTAATACATTATGTAATGCTAAGAAAAATTTATCGGAGATGTAACCAAAATTTGTGAATTTACTAAAAATCAGTACAGTAAATAAATAGCATATTTATAAATTAAGTTTATTTAACAATAAAATAACTATATTTAACACATTGCCTGGTTATTCTGCTACCGTCTCTCAATAAGTGCCATCTGTGAGCCATTTCTGACACTTTTTTTATTTCCGTAAATAAATTTCTCGACCACTTCAAGCGTGTATCTCAGTTTTTACTTCTCTGTCTACAATATTTAGTAAAATATTTAATTTTCAAATGCTAATGGACTCTTGAATCACACGGTACAAACAAATTATTTTGCTTTTATGGTGAAAACTTTATATACAGATATAACATGTAACTCGATTGTTTCAATTTTAAAATATACATATTTTTTAAAAATTCCAACCAGGGAAATTAATCTTTTGAATTTTAAGAAGCATGAAAAGCATATATTTTAGGAAATTATTTATGCCTTCATCTCTTATATCTAAACAAGTTATAAAGTGGGAAGCGTAACAGTTATTATTATTATAGTAAATATTTACGCATACCTTTTAGCGTATATCCTATTTATGTGTGTCATTTTTCTCAAATTTTCAATATATAAAATTACAGAAACACGAAGATAAGGTAACAGGTTATAGAATGTGCAGAAGAGAGGTAGCAGATTGGTGCATACGCTGCATAATTATTCTTCCTTTATACTGCAGCGCGCTCTATGTGAATTCTTCAAAAGGAGGATTTAACCACGAAATCAATTTAGTGATTAACACTTTCTATAACTCCAAACAATAATACATTTAAACGCAATTTTTAACCATTATGTTTTTGGCTTTCAATAGAAGAATCAGAATTCTTTTTATGTGGTGAATAACATAGAACTATTTGTCATTTCATGTCCATTTTGATTAAGTTTTTGTCATAAAATACTTTTAGAGGGAAGCTCTCTAAATATAGAAAAATTAGACATCTAAAAGAATATTTTCTTTTTTTAAAAAATTCAAGATTGTTCAAACTCTCATTTTTACCTATCTGAATCATGTTACACATTCGAATTTTCTTGCTGTGGAAATGAAACTATATATTTATCGAAAGACACAGAAGAAGGATTTTTGATTTTAAAAGGCAGTTCAAGTAGATAAGTTTTAAAAAAAATGTTCCTAAACCTTGTGTCTTTTTTTTTTCTGCTTTAGAAAAAAAAATGTTTACTGTGCCTTTTTTATTTGTTGTTCACTTAGACAATATTCATGATGAAAAGTTGTAGAAAAACTAAAGCCCAGTTTATTTCATTCTCATAACTTACAACGATACGAAACACAAAAAGAGGAAAATTAGGCATGATAGGAAGGACGAAACTAATTCCAAGCTAGGCCATGAATAAATGTCGAAAGGGCTTCAACCAAACGTTTGTAATAAACTTTGCAGAAAGGGTGAAATGTTTTGAGGTTACATCAGCAATTTGTTGAAATTTTTAAGACTGCACCTGTTTGTGGCGCCATCTCTTGTGGTTTTTTTAGTAACTGCTATTGCGGATTCTCTTCATTTTATATTTAAAGATCGAGATGAAGGATTTTTTTTTCCATTGAGAAGGTGATGAGGGTATCCTACACAGAATTTGAAAATAATTTGACAGTTTGTTCATAATTATACGGGGATCTTTAGTGAAGCTAATACATTGTTAGGCTGCTTATAGATAGTGTTAATTTTCTTTTATTTCTGTGGGTTTTGCCTTCCTCATTAGATCTATCTTCTTTTGCTTCGAATCTAAAATCCAATTTCATACTCTGGGCTGTCAATTACCTCAGTATCCAGAATGATGTTTACATCGACAACTAATTTCATGTTTGATTCAGGGTTGCTCTGTAGTCTCAGTCCAAGGATTTTCTAGTCATGGTTTTCAGGGTGTATTATGCTGCGAATTTGTCGAAATTCCAATCTAGAAATCCAAAGCTATGGTGGACAATTTTTTGACCAAAAAAACATTGGCCAACTATTTTCCTAATATAGAAAAAAAAAAGGAACTCTTCAAAAAAAAAGTTTGTAGAAAGTTGGAAATGAGGATGAAGATTGAAAAGCGCAAAACAAAGTTCATAATTACCATTGTTTCCTTTCTTCTAGGGGCAATCTCCTTGGTGCATTTGAACAGTTTTTATTTCTTATCCTCATTTCCATCAAACTCTGAAGCGATCAAATAATGAATTCTACATGTCGTTTCCTAATAAACTATCCCTTGTAAGTCGTCGTTCCTTATTAAGCACGAAAGGATCCTAGATAGCTTATATTCAAAGTTTTATAGAAATTTACGATTTTAATGAGAATGCCTCATATAAAATAGTCTATACCATCTAGTTTGTTGGGTTTTCGATTTTGTTCAAAAGCAAACAAATATCATTTGAAAATACATTCTTTCAATCCTGAAAGTCTGAAATGTAAAATTTATTTAAAATCAAAAGGTCTTCTTTCTAAATATTGCAATATTTTGACATTCGTGAAACTAGAGCGATTGCATGTAATTCCTCAGATATTTCTGCTCATATCAGTTAAAGAAATTTCATGCTGATTTATGACTAAAATTTCAGAGCAAATGTGTAAAATTTCTCGGGTATTTTGGTTCTTAATGTAAGTTTCATGCTCCTGTCGGCCCGACAAATCTAATGCTATCTTGTGATAAGTAACACGTGCGTTCAGGTAATTTCGAAACTGCTGGAATTTTATTTGCGTCAAAAACTTGAAGATATTATTAATCAGTAGCTTTAATTCTGAATAGGAATCGAAATGTACTCAAAAAGATAATCATCGAGAGATATTTTTACATAATAGTAAGACTAAGTCGCGTGCTTTAGAGATTACTTATGCTTTACGAAAGACTATCGTTCAACTAAAGATAAAATAAGAAATGTGCGGTTTATTTGGTTTATTAAATGAGCATCAAAAGGCAATATCAAAAGCTCTTGTTCAGGATTAAAAAAATTTAAGCAAACTGAAATTTTAATCATATTTATAATAAATTTTATGATGATGATTTAATGAAAGATGAAACGAAGATTTATGATTATTTCCTTCTTAGAATGTTGATAGCGGCTTATTTTTTACACCACTGTTTCCAGAATCTTATGTTTTTACGATATTCGTGAATTTGATTTTTAAAAAAAATATTTGGAAGCTCCTATATAAAGTGAATAAATCGTGTAAGTAAAATTCGTCACTTTCATAATCTTCTACTTATAAATTTTAATATATTATGATGTTTGATATAATTTTCATGGAAACATGTATTCAAATTTTAGAATTAATTACCAAATGTCGTCTGTCGGATAAGATAAAAATATACATATTTTTATGCAAATAATTGATAATTATCTAAAAACAGCGAAATATTGCGCTGTCACTTTTAATCCATATTCAAGATTTCAAAGCACTAGAATGCCAGAAAGTGAAGGAAAAATAAATTATCAAATTTCGTATTTATAGGCATGAAGCTTCCCTATTAGATTTTGTTTAAAAATTAATTAAACTAATAAGGATACAGGAAATTTATTTTAATATCTATTTTCCCACAATGGATTTTTTTTTATATAATACGGCTGTTTATACCATATAAAGTGCAATAATAAAGTCAATTCAACACGGGGTATATTTCGTAAAGCAAACAAAGTGATGCATGCCATTTAACTGAGTTAAGCAGTTCGGCAACGATGAGTTATATTCCATCGTGCAATATACCGATTGAATTTCGAATGAATGATTTATTGTTTTATAGCTTAGATGACACGCTCCTTTCCCTAGAGCAAGACATGGACTGGATTCCAAGTAATTATCTATTGTTTTATGGCACAACAGTTCGGTAGTGACACGCCATTTTCCTTTAAGCAAGACACGGATTGGATTTCTAGTGATGATCTACTGTTTTATGGCCTAAATTTGGCGATGATACTTGCATTTTCCTCATTCAAGACACAGATTGGATGCCAAATAATGATCAACTTTTTATTGCACAAACATCCGACTTCGGCATGTCAATTATCCTGAGGCAAAACGCGGATTGTGTTCCAAATGATGATTGTTTTATGGTGCAAAAGTTCAAACAATAATGAATTCGCAAAATTAGAAAAAGGCAAGACATTTGACACATGATAAAAAAGCAAGCAGAGAAGTAGTTGGGTAGCCTTAAAAAAGTAAATCCTAATTTCAAATATTGGAGTTCCATATTATAATTATAAATCGAGATAAAAATTCATCAACAAAGTCATATAAGACCACTATTGCGCATAGTAGAAGTTCATACGTACCTCAGAAAGATTACTTGACCTCAACGGACAATGACAAATAGCCGTCTCAATAAGTCAACCATTTGCCATTGTCCCGTTGGGATCATGTGATGTTCCTGAAGTAGGCATTGTCTTCCTTTGAACCTCTTGTGAACGTTACTTTAGATACTTTTCTTATGGTATTAACGCAATTACCTCAATTATTTCCATCAACCAATTAATTAAACTGCAAAAGAGGATTAGGTGCATCAGATGCAGCACGATAGCCGATTCAGTAAAAGTACATTTGATTAACAAACTTAATCTTTAGTCGGGCATAGTGCTTGAAATCAATACAAATAGGAATTGGGCTTGTTAACCTCTAAAACGTCCGTAATGCATCTAGCGTGTTCAAGTG
Source organism: Argiope trifasciata (assembly GCA_026543055.1). Lineage (NCBI taxonomy): Eukaryota > Metazoa > Arthropoda > Arachnida > Araneae > Araneidae > Argiope > Argiope trifasciata. Next base: position 449,764 of record JAPMOQ010018919.1, read on the forward strand.
AAACTTCTGCAGAGTGGTCTTCAAGCAGTTTTCTGCATTTTAAAACTTTTAAACGTTTAAAACACTTTGTAAATGTTCATGTGTTTGAATTTTTATTTTCGTTGGTTTCAATGCAGCGAAAGACAGACATTTTCTCAGAAAGAAAGAACGGCCAAAAGGATAACAAAGTTATTTGCCCAACAGAAGATCTGATCTCAATTTAAAAATACTTCAGGAATATTTTGGGATAAACTCTCTATGCTCACATATAGTTACATGATAATAAAACATAAACAGTAACATTCTTTTCTTTCAAAAAAAAATCAACGACTTGTCAATCATCTCAGAACGAATGCAATTTTATATGCGCAGGCTCAACGCAAATTTTATGCGCATAGGTTCAGAATTCAGAAAAAAATGTAATCTTCCACTCCTGAAGACGATTATGACATAGGATCAATTATTGTTCCTCATTTAAAATACTGAATTGACAAGGGAATACAGCAAGTGTTCAACAAGAAAAAATGAAAGCATAATACACTATGTTTAAAGCGCTGTAGAATGGCGAGATCTAACTAATGACAAAAACAACAGAAGCAACTATATTTCAATTTCCACTAGAAAATTGAGATTTTTTATAATATCTTTGAAACTTTTCAAAAGGGGAAGCTCGGATAATTGCTGCTTCGTGTTTTAGGAAAGATAGTTTACCAACTGTTTTTTCCTTTTCTTTCTTTCTTTTTTGTGTGTGTTGTCTCTACCTGAGAGTCTACTTTATTGCCAATCTTCCAGATTTCAGAGCTATGAATTCAAGAAGAGAAAATAGAAACAAAGCAAGTATAAAAAAGTTAAATGCTTTATTATCGTCAGTTAAATAAATAGTTACAATAGTCACAAGTTATGTTACAAATTTAGTGAAAAACATCATTGACTAAAGTTTGACGAGAAGACTTCATATCTGGACATAGCCAATAGGCATTGTGCATTCGAAGCTGCAGATAAAACTGCGGAAGTCAGGAATATAGATTATCACTGTAAGAACCAAAGATCCAGCCAGCGCAATATACTTGCAAAAAGTGTAGTCAATGAATGTCTCATTGCAGTATTTTTGGTCAGATGGGTCGGAGCTCGGCGAAGTACTGAAGTAGAGCGACATCTCTGTAAAAATAAAAACAATTCATTAAATATCTGGAAATCTTGAATTTAATTATATCAAAGTTCCGTTTTGAGATAAGATGTGACCTATTTCAGTATTAGGATCATTAGTTTTAACTTTGGTTAGAACACGAGAATAACATAGAATACTAGAATTCGAATACATGTTAATACCCTTTTCTAAATTTTAACTGCACATCAATGGTTAAACATTTGAATTGGATCTTTCGGGTATAGAATGGTCACGTTCATTTAATGTCTGAACTGTTATTGGTTTTCGAATAAGTATAGCCCTGAAATAAAGAGCTTATATTCCCCAGTAATTATGGTCCAGATAGTTTGTGAAATCATTTGCAGGAAAAAAAAGTCCCTTCATATTACAGTCATATGACAAGTATAAGAGCATATCATATTTTGTTGAAAATCTTTTCTCCCTGCAAGATTCCCAGTAAATCTCCAAAATTAAAATACCAAACCTCATTTTTAGAGTATCAAGGCATCACAACACTTAGAGTATCACAACACTTACAGCAATACAATTATTAAACAGAAAGCTAAAAATTCAAAATTCACTGTTCAGAATTCTTGGTTTATTATTTGTTCTAAAGTGTAATCTGGCGCTTCAGGATTTGTTGATAACTGAAATTAACATCCAGCTTTGTGTGTGGGTGAACAAGAGAGAGAGAAGAGAACGGTACCTACCCTGGATAGCTTGTCCAAATTATCAATGCAAGACTATGATCACATTTGCCGTACATATGCAATGAATTTTGATTTAAAACCTTATATTTTGCAATACTGTAGCTGAGACTTTACCATCAGCCCACCTGTTTCGAACATTACTATAAAAAAATGTGCATCTACAGAATCCCAATATGAAACTTAAGTTTAATGGCTATAAATTGATTAAATCTTAAATATATCGAAATATATTAAATAAATTAAAGTGAAAGTTTCATTTCGAAAATTTGCCCTATCATCTTTGCATTGGTTGCTGGGACTTTAAACCAGCCTACTTGTTTCGAGTATTAATAGAAAACATGTGCATCCACAGAATCTTAATATGCTACGGATGGATATTCAATCCAACTGATGCTGGGTTTTTAAATTTTTCTAAGTATGAAACAGAAATAGACAGAAACTTTTCCCTAAAACTATTGTCTAATGACTATAAATTCATTAAATATATCAAACACTATTAATTAAATTAAATTAAATTAATTAAAATAAAATTTGCAGTTGAAAAATTTGCTCTAGCTATTTGTACTTCACTGTAAGTTAACTCAGACTTTGCTATTAGTCCATTTGTTCCGAGCATTATCAAAAAAGATGTGTATACAAAATCCCAATATTCTACAGATGATTAATGGCTATAAAACGATCGAAGGTTAACAATGTATATTATATTAATTGAAGTTAAATCTGGTTCGAAAATTTTCCCACCAGAAAAAACAATATGCACTTACCTATTGACAACAAAATGGCTAGCAGTCCAAATAATAGTCTGACCAAGAATTTTTGCTGACCCGTACAATATCGTCCAGAATGATGAAATATATTGATTGATATCCATGCGCCAACGAGCATCGCGCCAAATATTCCGTTTATTAAGGTGAGCACAGGAAAAAGGAAGGCGCAGTCTTGAGAAAATTCTATTCCTGAAAATTTAAAAGAACTTGTAATTTTGCTCACTGATTCAGAAAAGCAAATGCTTTTGCACTTCTATTTTTGAATGGTGAACACGTCAGTATTTATGTGGGATATCTACACATAATACAAAGGAGCCTCTGAGGGCTTCTTATGCTGCCTAAAATCTGGTAAAATAAATATCAAAACAATATTTTTTTGCACAGCAGTATGGATAAGGAATGAAAAGTGCAAGCGGGAAAAAAACTTGCAACCCAATTTAATTGGATATTTATTGCAGTAGTTACCTCAATGTTTCCTTTCACCTTAGATGGTCCAGACGAAGTGCACCAGCCAGCAGGTTCATTTAATAATTGATTCTGATGAGAACTTACCTCGTTGCCAACTTTTCTGTTGTCGCTACAACTGTTCGTGTAACAACTGGATGTTTGAAAGAGTGCTCTAAACACTTTACCGAAATTAGCTGGACGGTATCGACGTTTGTGGTGGTGCATTTCTGCCCTTACTGTAACATTATGTGAGTAATGAGCTGTCATTTTATTTTCTCAACGTTTCTTTTTTTTCACCCACACTTTTCATTTCCGATCCGATATTGCTATTCATTTTTTTTTTATTTAGAAAATTTGACGTAGGAATTTAGAGACACCTTGTAAAATATGCTTTAATAGAATCAGATGCAATGAGGAATTAATTATCTTATTCTTCTTATCTAATGCTGACTTAAAAAAAGTAGTTTGACTTGAAAAACTTACAGATTTCTTACATTTCGCAACAGTTAATTTAAAAGCAATAATTAAATTTGGAACGATGCTGCAATTAATTGTTTTTTCCATTTGTTTAGAAATATCCACTCGAATGTGCTCATGCTATTTCGTAATTATATAAATTCGTCATTTTGATCTCCCTTAATTATTACATTTTGTTCTGAACATTATAATCCTTCAAAAAGTAAATAAATCCCCAAAAATGGCAATTAAATTCTTACTAGCATCAGCAATTCTCATATTCTAGATACCTGGATTACGAGAAAACTTTAGGCATTGCTAAATAGGAGGAAAAAATTTCAATCAATATCACATACTATAATTCCTATAATTTTATTTCTAGGAATTGTGATTTTATACATATCCGATAGATGCCGCCAGGTGCCCGATTTTATAAGGGTAGGGAGAAATATTGTTTTTCAGTTACTTTTTTATATCTAACTCGGAAATGGTATTCTTATTATTGCTTCTTGTTTGCTCATTGGTGGGAAACAAAACATCTCCCATGTATACTTTTCTATACTTTCTCTCTCTCTTTATATAATTTTGGAATTGTGTTCTAAAGAATGAAACATAAAGGGACCATTTTCCTCCAATATTCCATTTTTTTTTTCATCCCTTAATTTATCAACTGATAACCCATTTTTCTTTATCTGCTTCTTTCCACATTTATGATCCGATACTGGTATGATTTAATTTTATTAACGACCCGCTTGAAACAATTCAAAGTTATTTTAGATTTGCCTCCATAGATTTGAACTGCCGTTAGAGTGCAAATGCCTTGATTGGAGATCTCTCGTTACTTGAGTCATCAGTATCTTACCAGCTAATGGATGTTTGGTCTATACGATTTCGAAATTAGCTTACAATAAGCTTATTAAGCTGGTGACGGATTTTGGTGAAATCGTATAAAGCCTTCTGGCCACAAGCCGAGAACTTACCACTCCACCACCATTTGTTATAATTTACTTGTAGAGTAGGCTCTTATCATCATTGTATTTTAGGTTGAACTATCAATATTTGAGATTCACAATACTAGATGGTAATCTCAATCTTTTCACCGGTATTTCTGAGTGAGAAAAGAATAATTGCTCTGTCCTTTTTCAAACACTAGAAGATAAGATCTTTACTCACATCTTATCAATCGCTATCTATTCATACTTCCACTTAACAGCATATTTGACATTTAAAATAAGCGAAGCTACAATTAAACAGTGGGTATAAAAGGTTTCCGACTGTCTGTTGATGTTGTATCGATTTCATAAGAGGTTCGTAATCCAATTGATGAAATTTTGTGATAGCTGTAAAAATATAGTAAAGCCGAATTAAATTTACACTGAATTTCTAAAAAATAGGGTTGTTTCATCTTCATTTATCTAATTCCATCAAACTTCGACAGAAGTTATCTAAACAGTAACAGTATGGATATTTATTTATCTTAATATTGAACTGATATGCAAATTAATTTATCGTAATAATGACAACCTCTTTCGATGGAGCGATGAACTACGGATTTAACATGCACGAGGCACGTTAAAGCCGGGAATCAGGTTCAGGGGAATCGGGTGTCGAACGTGAAACCTCGTGAAGCCACCGCTGCCCCATCAACAGCTCAAATCCAAAAATTAACAAGTGTTCGTAGTGTTTTTTAGCGCTGGCTTTGGCCGATCTATAAAATATATTCCCGAACAGAAACTATCTTATAAGAGGTTGTTAGGGAAAACTAGATGGCATAGTCTTCCCGGAACATCTTGGAATCTTTTCTAATAAAGATGAATTTGTGCTTTGGACGCGTGTTTTCCCCTAACTGATTGAAACTAAAATTTGATGCAAAACTACAATTGTAGTCCCAAAATGTCTTATCAAATGTGATTTATTTAAGTCATTACATTTTAAATGACCGTGTTTTTGCGCTTCTGAATGAACAAGTGACAGCCTTTCAATCCCTTGTTGGATTTGGCTCAAAATTTTATGTTGATAATGTAAATGATGTAACTGTGTATCGCTTGTTTGGCGGACGTTATCGGATTGGAGACAACTTAATCCTATGCGATCAATTCCAAAGCGAAGCTAAAATCTTTTTACATCAGAAACGACTTTTTGTCCTTCTATTTCTGGCAACTCTTTTTTTTTTCCTAGGCCCTAATATTAGCAAAGACTTGAAGGAATGTGCCATATATAATCAAAATCGAGTTAGTGAATGAAATTATATAAAAATGTCAAATCGTCATGCTGCTTTGCGCTCTCTAAGTTGTTTTAAAGTTATATATCAAAATGTGAAGAGTTAATAATTGCAATAGTTTGTGTTTTCTTAGTTAACTTTGTCTTGACGTATTATGAAAGCTTGGCGTTTTCTAGGCAATTCCTTTTAAAATTTAGGGGGAAAATTGAAGGATATGTGCAAAATTAAATGCTGAGATATATTTTTTTCTAATAAATATAGAAATATGTCCCTACTGCTGGCTAGCATAAAATTATAATCTCATCGTTTTTTTAAATCTTTCACTCTACAATTACATAGATTTTCTTATATAAAGGTAAAGGCAGTTGTAAATGTGACCATAATTCATTTTGAAGCTCAAAATGAATTTAAAAAAAAAGTAATTACTTATTTAAAGATTTTAAGCTTTTTAATTACTTATATCGATTAACCTACCATTATATTTATTTTATAATAAAAAATTATTTGGAATTAATTAGACAATGCAGTGAAACTTCAAGATGTCCTGATAACTGCTCAAACACATTAAGTACAAAAATTACTATTATTATTTTCGTTTATACAAAGTCCATAAAATCAACACATGAACTAATTGTTTACTTAAACACTTTTATAGCGACATACATCAGATCTAAATAAAAATAAAAGTGAATTTTTTTATTATAAATTTCAAGTTATCATGTGAGAACATTATTATTGTTAAGTCACTCACTATTTGTCTTCGCACATTAAAGGCGGGAGTCGTAGTACTATGATTTGATCCGAGTTACCTAACATACTTTCGTCAAGATCCCCCGCCTTTAATGTGTTAATTAAAGTCATTAACCAGTTTAAACGAGTTTGAAACAATCCCAAGACTTCTTTATCTGTCTCTCTCTCTCTCTTCCTGATCTGATGCTATATGTATATATGTATATGCATATATAGTTTCAAGAACCTCAAAATAAAAACAACATCATATTCTCAAAGGATTATATATATATATATATATATATATATATATATATATATATATATATAATTATATATATATATATATATAAAGAATTGCTTACCCATGGCTACTGCAGAAATTGGAAGAAGAGTCAGCGAAAATTGAAAGATATAAAAAACTCCTGTAAATGAAACGAAATAATTTAATTAGTTAATATTGCAAGCGATTCATTAAGAAATAATGTGATTAATATTGAGAAATGTTTATAAAAGTTAATAAATGCAGACAACTACATATGATTGATCCAATTTTCTTTATTACATTAAGTAAAAAAGAAAATTAATTTAATGAAAAGAAAAGTGATGCTGCATATTCATTTGTATGCACTCTTTTCGAATCTATAGATCTTCTATTCATCAATTCCCAAAAGTTTATTTAAGGCCTTAGGATGTTCTGAAGTTATGGCAATTGTATTTCTACAGGGTTATCGAATTTCTACAATTCATATTCTTTCTATTTTCTTATCTATGAAGAATGTAATATCAAAGTTATGTAATATTCTTTGCACACGTTGCTAATATATTTGAAATAATTTAAGCAAAAGAGACTTATCGGTTTGATTTATCAGCTAACTCAATTATTGCAGAATAAAGTCGAGGCAGAGAAACGATTTCATTTGTTTTATCTACTGTTTTGAAGTTTCCTTTTATAAATCGCCAACTCAGCCTCCGTCTGGGTGGATCGAGAAACATCTTGTACGAAGAAAATTTCGCCCTTCTTCTATCTGTTGGCGATTTTCAGAACAAGGATATCGCCAAGCGGTTGCGCCACCACGTTTACGGACATAGGTGGAAGAAAATATTTTGTAGACGCCATAGCAGAGACAAAACATTTTCTTCACAAAAAATCCTTGTATATGCTCCCAGAATACCTTCAACTCATTATTTTTCTCTGCAGAAGCTAGTTCGTATTCTGAATGGCTGTTAAGGAAGAAGATTTTTTTTCAATTAAAATAGCACCTTTGGTGATCAGATTGCTCGCCAAGAGTTTTCAGCTTAATATGAAATGAATTTTTTCAAATTTCGGCATATTTTATATGATTTAATCAACAATTATAATAATAAGTAATTTTCAATCTTAATTTTAATATAAACAATAGCACGAGATTGAATATTTTGATGGATGCGTTAGAATTTTGTTAAATTCGGAAACAACTGAAGTAGGTAGCCATTACACTTTAAAAGCTTTTTTTTAAAAATCAAACACAACCTAATATTAAAAGCATTACTTTTCCTTAATGTCTAATATTAAATTGCCCTAACAGTGTCTAATATTAAAAGCATTACAAATATAATATTAAAAGCAAAAGCATCACATAAGCAACATTGTAAATTAAACTTAAAAATTAGAAAAACAAACTGCATAGAAATGAAATCGTTGTCATTAAAGATTTAATTTTTTTGAGTCTTAAGAAAACGCATAACCTTTTTGAGAAATTAATAATTTTGTTAGTCATCTATTTCCAACAAATAACTCATAGCAAGTATCCATAATAACGGTTAAGACTACTTTCGCTCCCGATTATTAAACTTTCCGATTAAACTTTTCTTCTAAATTTCTTTTACATCTTTTTGAATAAAGTGTTTCACATGCCAAGCAACATTTATAATATA